>JAOTRH010129255.1:0-118929 GCA_034768845.1 Heliamphora exappendiculata | reverse complement strand
GATTATGGGTCAGAGTGCAATTATAGTTCTTTAGTGGTGTGAACTGTAATTTAGTATTTTATGAAAATTACAGAAATTGCTGCTGGTTTTCATAATTGCAGATACCGCTATGCATCTTTCTTTAATTACAGAAACTGCTGGTAAGTGTTTGTGTTCCACTAGAAGTCTTACTTATAATTACTCCCTAGGTCCCTGCTGTAACCCTATATATACACAGGTAGGCTGAACTAGTTTGAGATTGATACATCATATATTAGATAGTTCACAAATCATTATCATTGAGATATTATTTTTGTCTTTCAAAGACTTAAATATATCAGGGTTCTACCGGTACAAGTTCTCGGAGGATCGTAGCCCACACTACGTTCGAGGATCGCATAAGAAAATACAGTAAAAGATCTGACTGGAGTATTAACTCAAAATCAAGTCATAGTTGAAAATTATATCGACAAAAGGTATTCTTCTAAATTAACTTTGGTTGCACGAGTTTATTTTGATCGTTCTCCGTCAAAATTTTTATCTGGAGCCCGTTTCGGCGTTTATTCATCCAGTTAATTTTTTTACCAAAAATCGTTTTACAAAAATAATGATTTGACAGTTTTGCTTCCAATAACCCCCACTATATAGTATCGACACAATGTGTTATTCTGTTTTGCCTTGCAAATAGTGTTGACACACGGATGGAAAGTGTCGATAGTAAAAGCCTAAGGTGTCGACCCCCTGCCAAGGCATGTTAACACAAAACCTTTTTTGGGTACCCTTTATGAAGCTTGAAAAGTGTCAACACCTAGAAGAAAAGTGTTGACACAAAAACTTGTTTATAAAAATTGGATTTTTCCTCTTTTTATGTTTGCGCTCTCTGACCCTTCGCTTTTCAAAACTACTTCAAGAGAAAAATCGTTCCATCTTCCCCTATTCTCTCTCTCTGTCTACAAAATCTTATCTCCTCTCTTCGTCCACACTCAAACCCTAGCGTCGACAATGCCTCCACGAACCATGAAAAATGAAAGCAAATGGAAAGACATCGGTGAAGCTTCCAGTTCTTGATCTGGAATGAAGAAGAAGACAGCTATGACATTCACTCAAGAATTGAGATTCGAGGCCGCACTAAAGTTCTAGTCTACGGTGATCAAAAATCAACTCTATCTTCATTTCACCAACCGCAAGATCCTACCTATTAGGTCAATCAACTTCTCCTTCTTTAACACTGCAGGCATGCGATTCGTCTAATGGTTTAACACCTTAGGATGGATAAATCTTCTGGAAATTCAAGACCCACACTACCTTACTGTTGTGAGGCTATTTTATGCCCATATAAAAATTAAAAACTCCATCTCTGACACACAAAGTCACCTCTTTTAAGATGATGGAGAAAAAGAAAAAAGAATCAGAAAGAGCTCAATCGTCAAAGGAAAGAGCTATTGAATGGAAAAAGAAGCAAGATTAGAAGAAAGCCCTAAAGAGCCAGATAGATGAGTTCTAAAGCCCCCTTTGTTTATGAGGTCAAAAGGGGAGAAAATTCGAGAATTTCTATTGTTGTTTGGAAAAATATTTTATTTTTGTTTGGTTTATTAGTTGATTGTTAAACATTCTGAAACATTTCTGTTTTAAAATTTGGTTGTAATTTTTGTGAAAAATATTTTGTGGATGAATCTTTTATAGAATCGTGTTGATGTACGCTGTAATTCATTTTAGCTTTTACGAATGTGAATGATGAACTCTTTTTTTGCATTTCATGTGTTGATCTATGAATGATTGTTTAATTGAATATCAATTCTCATGTTAATTAATGATTAAATGCAATGTTATGCCATATTTGATATGATTGTCTATCTTTTCAAGGCACAATGATAAGGGGTGTACCTTTATCCAAATCTCCTTTTAAAATATTTTCTAGAAAATATTGCAATCATTAAAAAAATGAGAGATTATTAGCCCAATGGCATTTTATATGAATTTTGATTATTTTATTAGAAAAATATTTTTTAATTAAAGTTTAAAAAGATATTAAATTCAATATTTTTCAAAAAGGTTGAGTCAACACTATATACTTATGAGTCGACACTTTTTGCCATTTGAGTCGACACTTGATGCTAAATAGGTTGGCACTCAATGTTCTCAAATAGAACTTTTGAGTCGACACCAATTAGTCTTTTGAGATGACATATAGGTAGAGCCCGCTTGATAAACTCAAGTGCTGACCCCATTAAGACTTAGGGTCGACACTACTATTGCTTTGCTTGATACATTTAAAAAAAATAGATTGGGTCAACACCAATGATTAATTTGGTCGACACCATCAGTATTGGACCGAAATTCAAGTTGAGTCGATACCAGCAAATGAATAAGTTGACACCAAGTCAAGACCCGAAGATCAAGATAAGTCGACACCAGCATATGCATGAATCGACACTTAACCAACCTGGATAAAAATTAACTTGTGTCGACACCAATGCACAGATGAATCGACAGCAAGAGAACCTCCGGACTTTCTAATAATCGTGTCGACACCAAGAGTCTCATGAGTTGGCACCAAGTCTCTATCCGGGTAACACTTAACGTGTGTTGACACTAGTGCTTATCTGAGTCGACACTAAGTAATCCCTTGGACATTGAGTAATCCCTCGGACACTGACCAACTTATGTCGACACATTAGAATGATTGAGTCGACACTAAGCTATCCTTCTAGAAAATTAGAAGTTTGGGTCGACACCATAGTAAATATGAGTTGACACCAAATTTCAAATAGCCAAAGTTTTTTGGTTGAGTTGACACCACAACAGATATGTGTCGACAACAAAATTCTAGTAGTTAAAGTCTTTTGGCTGGGTCGACAGTAACGTAGACATGAACCGACACCACAGAAGACATGAAGCCTTGAGTCGACACCACTCTGATATGAATCAACACCAAGCTTCAACTCGAAAGACTGAAGAAATGAAAGGGTCGACACTAGATTCACTCTGGATCGACACCAAGGTGTAGGAACTGAAGGACCAAAAGTTGAGTTAACACCTCATAAAAAATGAGTTGACACTTTTGTCGAAGAACCAAAGCCAAGACCAATTTGTGTCAACACCAAAAGCCTTGTGTCGACACCTGCGACAAATTTCAAAAAGGCACTGGTTCAATGGTAACTTTCTCAAAGCATTAATTGCCTTTATCTACCACTAACGGTTATTTACTTTAGTGGGCTATAAAATGAGTAAATTTCAGATGTTTGAAATTCTGGATTATTGAAAAACAAGTGCATTGAAAGCCATCAAGCCTTCTCTTGTTCATTAAATTCTCATTTACTCATCCAGCCCAAGAATCACTCACTTTCTTGTATATTTATTATCAAATATTTGTGAGGAGTGATCATGAGTGATATTCTCATTTACTCAACTTTATTTATTGTAAGTGAAAGGGTGAGTCACCCTTGTTATCTTTAAGAGAGTGTGCGGAACTTCTTAAAAAGAGTTAAAGAGTGTTTAAAAAAAAACAGAGAGAATTTGTAAAACAACTTCAAGTTGTAAAGGTTTTTGAATGTACATGTAAAGCATTCGATTATAGTGTAAATTCTCAATGGGAGTTTTGAGAAGTGGACGTAAGCTTGAAAAAAGTTAAACCACTATAAATCTCTTGTGTTTGGTTTAAATCTCTCTTCCTTACCTCTATAATTTCACTGTTTCTATTTTATTAGTGCTTATTGCTTTATTTGTTGTGTGAGATTAAAAGATTTTTAATTTTTTTAAAATTATTAAAATTATTTTAAAACTCAATTAACTCCTTCTTGAATTATCTAGGACTAACAGGATAGATCATGCAGAGTTCATAATAGATGATTCGTGTCAGTCAAGGATAAGTTGTGCATGATTTTCTTGATTGGATATCTTTTTCGGTAATCCGATTCAGCTTGTAGCTAGAAATGGGTTCGAGTTGAATCGTGGGAAAGAAACTAAATCTTTAATGGGTTTGAGTTATTTGGGCTAGAGTGGATTTAAAACACTAGGGTGTTTTTTATTTTTTATTTTTATTTAAATTAATTCTTTGATTATTGTTTTAATTATTTCTTTTCAAGATTCAAGCAACCAAACATCAAACACCTTTTTTAATTGTAAGGATCCATAACTTAGTCTTATTATTCATGTTAGAAAGTTATTTGGTCTAAACCACTATTATTCGGAGTAGTAATTTTTACTTAGGTTTTGACTATTTATTTTTTGTGCAATACGATAACATCAATATTTATTGTATTTTTTTTTTACTAAAGGATAACTTTTTATTATTTATCTTAGATCATATAAAATATAAATTAGCCCTAAATATTTCTTTATTTACCTACAATCAGGACAAATAATGTTGCTATTTCAATGTAAAAATCACTACTAGCCATTGCATATGTGCATATATATTACCACGTTAACAATGCATATATATGTATATTAGGGATGGCAATGAGTACGAGCGGGTCGGGGATGAAATCTCCTAATTGCATTTTTTATTTGATTAGAGTAAAAACGAAAAAAAATATTAGTAAAATTGTGCAACGGGACATGGTCAGGGATAAGATCTTTTATTTTCATTCACTATTTTATTGGTGCGTGGATGAAAAAATATCAAAAAAATAATAAAGACAGGGTAGGAATATTTCGAGAATAGAATATAAAATTTATGAAAATGATACTAATAATGGTTATAAATAATATAACAAATAAATAATATTAGCTAATGAAACACTAGAATTAAAAATACAAAATATAAGAAATAGAGCTAAAAAATAGGAGATAACTATAATATTTGTATCTTTTGAATTTATTATATATATTTTAAAAAAATGTATACATGTATTCATAATATATTAGAGACTAATATTACTATAATTATATATATATATTTAAAACATGGGAAGCAATAATCACATTTGGCTCCTTGTTCCCCTCTATGATGCTATATGATTATATGTACATATTTAAGCATAACATATCTAATTTTATATTTAATGCATTTTTTTTATCCAATTGCCTATTCCAAGGTATTGTACATTTGCTCATTTGGAAAAACAATAAAAATGTTTTCTATCTACTAAAGTTGTCAAAAATGTTTACTCCAAATTTAAAATAAAGAATTTAGATTTAACTGTGTATTGCGTTCATCATTCTATAAATTAATTTGAACCAATTTTTTTTTGCAGTCTTCTCTACAAACAAACAGCTCTAAGGGTACACAAACAAAAATGAAATTGAACCAGTAGAGGTAAACCGCTGCACCCTCAAAAAGGTCTGCCACCCGGTTTTCAAGAACCCTAAGGCCGCGCCACCCGGTTTTCAAGAACCCTAGGGCCGCGCCAATACAGTAATATTTAATCGCAGCACTGGTGAGGTTGGTAATAGAGTTTTGCTGTTGCTGAGTGGAACTCAGTTTGTTCTTCTAATTGAATCTACATTCTCTCCTTTCCAGGTCTCTCTCTCTCTCTCTCTCTCTCTCTCTCTCCCCCTTTATTTCATGTTTTTGTCGTATGTTTGGAAGTACATATATAGTTCTTTGCAATATTTGTTAGATACTGGATTTATAATTTGATTATGTGCTATTGTGCTCTTCAAGAATTTCATTTCGAGTCTCTTTTCCTCAATTTTCACTACGAGGAGTAACTTTATACTGTTTTATGAAATTTATTGCAAGAGAAGAATTAGCACAAGGATACATGTCTAGTTTTAGGAATATTGAAAAACAACGTTGCAATTGTGCCTCAGCGTGGTAATTAGCGTTAAATTCTTGTAGCGTGATAATAGTAGGACTGATTTCAGGTTATGAAAGCTTTATGCCATGTTAGATTACTCACATTATGCCCGAGGTAATGTTGTTTTTTTATCCTATAAGCATGATTTCATGACTTTTGGACACTTGGGGTTCGTTTGATAACCCGGACTGGATTGGATTAGATTAGTAGTGAGGTGAAATTGGTAATGAGGTGTGATTAGTAGTGAGGTGAGATTATTTTTTTTGTGTTTGAATTGAGTAGAATTAAATAACGGACTAAATAATGATTTACCCTTGTATTAAGTTAATTTATTTTAAAATGAACTTAAATAAATTAATAAGTTAAATTTTATATTATTTATTTTAATATTTTAATATTTCTTATTATTTTTAAAAAATTTTAAATTCACTTTTTAATCAAATTATTTATAATCCCACACCTCACCTATTCACTAATTATCTTTCATATGGCGGACTAGCAATCCGTTCGGATAACTAGTCTGGAGACTTGACAAATATTGGATTGGACTATACTCTGGACTAATAGTCCGCCGAAGCAAACGAGGCCTTGATATATTTATTGATTTATTATTTATAGGAATTCTTGTTCAACATGTGGAAGTCAAGGCATGATAGTTTAGGTACATTGTGAAATTGTTCATCTTTGATGATTAATTATTGCATGTTCCTCAATATTCATGTGTTTAAATTAAGAAGGTGATAAACCCATTTTATTATGTTTTGGCTTATTTGAGCTAATTAAATGATTTTAATGCATGTTCTTAATCCAATCACGTGCTTGTTTAGGTTTTCGAATTGCATTTGGCATTGCACGGTTATAGGCTTATGTTTCTAGTTAGTTTATCATTATTTTTATTTTATTTCTAGTGTTCGGTATTGTTATTGAGTATCCCAATTTATTTTATTGTGATCAAAGGTGGATGAATAAGAAGCAGGATGGTTTGATTGAGGGTGTTCCTTGAGGATCTAAATTGGTAATTGCCCAAATAATAGGCCTCTCAAATGTGTTCTATGTTTTGGGTTTGCAATTAATTGTTAGGGTTAGTTGAGAGCGATGAGTGGTGTATTATTGTGTAAGGATTCAAAAGGTCTAACACATGGATGACAGGAATGGATGCTTTTTTTTAAACCTATTTATTGATTTAATTTATGTAATTTTTCAGCATTTGTGATGTGGAATGAATAGGGCTAATATAATGATTGATCCAAATAGATAAGGCACTTGGGAAATCCTGATGGATTTAGTATTTTCATTAAACAAGGGTTCTTCTTTTTCCAAAAATAATTGGCATATGCTTTCAAAAGAATATGGAATTACCATTTTTCATTGAGCATGGACAATGACATTTTCATAAATTTTTAATTGAAAATCCCTAGAGTTGACCTCATTAGGTTTTTACTCAAGCTTTGCGAACATTTTTGAACATAAGTGATAAATAGAATTGTAGGATATCTTCCCCATAGATAATGCATCCCAATCATGGGACGAGCCTTATTGTTGTCCAAGTCAAGGAATTAGGTAATCCCAGTTATGAATGGATTAAATTTAATATTAGTTGTCATTCATGCATAACGAGGTCGTTTAACTAAGTGGTGATGAGGAGACGAAACTAACATTTAGAAAAGATGGGTACTTTACTTCTTTCCATCTTGTATAGTACTTTAGCTCCCAAACTAAGTTCCATTGGTAATGAATTGGTTGAGCCTTATCTATTGAGTCTAAGAAGGATAATGGTTGTTAGAACTTGAAAGCTAGTGCGTTAGGCCTCTTGTAATACCATGTCACATCAATGTTGGGTGATAAATTAGCATAATATATATTCTGAGATGCAAATATTAAGCAAAATTAAAATATATGGAAAAAAAAGATTTTTATGGGTTATGGATTGTTCATGATTGAGTATCGTCTTTTCTTTTCAATTTGTATAAATTTGTTTATATACCTTTTATCTTTGTGAAATTAAGCAGAGTCTCACGAAATATTCCCTCTTTGCCTTTAATTACATATGAAAATGACTTGTAAACTTTATTATGACCGTCCCTCATTGGTTGTCTGCGGATTCCATTAACAAGAAGTGTATCCACGACTTCTTGTACCAATTTTTCCTGGCACATTATCAATTCTCCGGGCGTCGAGCTATTACTTTTTTGTTTGTTGGTAGAAATCCAAACAGACTAAGAACAACGAGATCACCACCGAGGACTAAGTTGACCTAAGCTAAGCATTGTTTAAAAAATAAGCATTAGAAAGGAATCCAGATATCTTGAGATAGCCAGATTCACGAGCGGAGGACTGAGTCGAAGTTAACGTCGGTGCCATTGTTAGTGCCAATACCAAATAATAGGGAACACCAAGTGAATCAGCAGCTGCTAGCCTGCTACTTTTGTAAAGTTTAAGTTTTTTGGGCCAAGTTAGTAGGCCCCCTTTCACAATTTATTGGTCCAGGCTCCAGCAGACGGTGGGTTGTTACGAATGGTATAATAGCGGACCATGGTCCCACAGTTGGTTTTCTGGCGGTGTGTCGAACGAGTAGAGGCCCCAGAATAGCGTACGATATGTCGCGTGTGTCGGTTGCCCTGTGGTCACCTATGACTTGCTATCCACATTGGTCAGCCAACGGAAGTCATTGGGTTATGGGATCAACGAGAATATTGCGTAATAAAAGCGGGATTGTGGAAAGAATGTAATATCTATCCCACCTAGATGTGGAATAGTAAATTAGTGTAATATATAAAGAGTCACCAACTTCTTTTTGTGGTGGTGTATTTGGAAAGGAATTCACAAAGATTGGGTGTTCAATTTTAATAGGTTTACATCTGTGATGAGTAGTGGTAGGAGGGTTATGTCTTGGTGGCAAGATTGGTGTGGGGATGGAATATTGAGATGAGATATGTTACTCGTTTTCAAGCTACAAACGATAGAGAGGTGCCTGTGGCAGAGTATCTTGTAAAGATAAAAATCAAATCTTTTGAGATTTTTCTTTTAAATGAGATTCTAAGGGAGTTGAAGGAATTGATGCACCTCGTTGTGAGCTTTATGGGTTAGGTCCTCTTGGTGGGGGAGGGGATGCATAGATATGGGCTTAACCATGTTAGGGGCTATGAAGTTGAAGTCTTATTACCATGCTTTGATGGTTTAATGTGGTTCTTCCTGTCCTTTTAAAGAAATTACGATTTTAAAGCGCGTTAAAGGTGGCATTTCTTTTATCTCCTTTTTTTTTTGACAGCAGTATGTAGGAAGGTTCTTGTGTTGAATAATTTTTCAATTTTTATATAAGCTTTTGAACTATGTTACATGGCCTCTGCTAAATTTGTGAAGTAGCGATGTTGGATACTCAAGACATGGGTCGAGTTATAAGACGTGTTCTATATGATTAACTAGTGGGATATGCACTCAACAAGTATTTAAGCAGTTGAGTTTACGGTAAAACTCTGCATAAAATTTCCATTTTATGCGTCATATTCCGTATTTTAATTTGTAGATACCATTTTGGGCTGTCTTGTGCAGCTTATTTAAAGTTGAATGTTGATAATCTGTAGGCAGACGTCTAAAGCATCTCTCTTCCTGTTTTCTTATCATTATTTTTATAGTAGTGTTTAGCATTGCTGAAACTAGTGACTTATAGATTGTAGTTTATAGCAGAAATTGTGAGTATTTGGTTAAGATTATAGTTTGTAGCTGAAATAGAAGAAAAAGTAATTATAACTTGTAGTAAAAGTTGTAAGTATTTGGAAAAAATTGTAGCTTATAGTTAGAATTAATATCACGAAGCTAAAAGCTACTAGCAGTGGTTTTGCCAAACATACACTTTGTTTAATCTATTTTTCCTTAGTAATTTGCTTGCAGAAGTAGCACCCAATGCGCTTGCACATATTCCCAAAATTAAAAGAACCATAAGTAGATCTCTTAAGTTGCACCAAACATGGAGTTTTCCCCCAAAAAATGAATGAAGTGTTTATGGATCTTGAAATCTTGCTGTCCTATTATATTTGGACATGAGAATTAGATAAATTTGGCAACACATACTTGTACCAGACATCCGTACCTGAGTTTGTATAATATAAATTTTGAGCAAGGCATGTGAATATGCATCTTCTTTCTGTTTTTTTTATAGGCCTGCATTGTATGGCATCAATTGCAAAGGCCAGTTTTGGATTTTTGAGGCAAGTTGGTTTGGTTTGGTTTGGTTTGGTTTAATTAGGGTTGCAAATGCACTTTTGTTGCTCTTTAACAAATTTAGTTTTTGAGAAAAAAAATCTTTATTTCTATAGCTATGGTTCCATTCCAAAAACTTCTACACCTCTCTAGTATTTGTCTAGTAGTGTACATGTAGATAGATCATTACTCTAGTTGGTGTTGAAATGCTATTTGGATTGAAGCTAAGGGAACCACCATCAATATATATTATATATTGATGTAAGTTGTGTTCTCTATCAAAAAAAAAAAAAAAAGAAGAAGAAAAGTTGTTGAGAAAATTAAATTGGCACATTAAAAACCTGGCAAAAGCACAATGATATTCCTTATAATGTTTTGTATTACATAATGAACAGTATGTTTCCATAGGATGTTCAGTTGCTTTTTGCCATTCCATTTTTTGGTTGACTTTTTTTTCCCCCAAAACAAAACTGGTAAATTGCACAAATTGGTTTGCTGTAGATCAATAACTTTTGCTCAGCTCTTCAGTCAACACATGTTAGTGAAGTCACTTCCTTCATGCTTGAGCTTATCTCTAGAATCCATTCATCCAAATGGTTTTCCCGAAGAAGTTGCATTTAAAAGTTATGGAAGAAGAATTAAGCAGTTTTCTATGGCGAGGCCTCAAGTACTACCATCTGCCAATGGCGAGGCCATTGGCTTACGGGTTTTTGTACTATCAGATTTGCACACTGACTATTCTGAGAACATGACGTGGGTGACATCCGTATCCACCATGCGACGCAAGGAAGATGTTCTTCTCGTGGCAGGTGATGTAGCAGAGACGTACAAGGACTTTTTCTTGACCATGTTCCTTTTGAAGGATAGATTTGAACATGTCTTCTATGTCCCTGGGAACCATGACCTTTGGTGCCGTCGGGAGAAAGATGATGTTGTAAGGAACATAATAATGTTAAAACCATTTGTTTAATTTTTTTTGTTGCAAGAGCTTTCCATGCTTAGTTTGTGTAATAAATCTACTTGAAGAAGTTATGCCAAAAAAATTATTTGTTAGTGCTTCACCTTCTGGCTATAAAATTTATTGTTTGGGCTACAAGTTAAATTTTGGCATCACCAGATATTGGCGTGCCTCGACCATGTTGTTTATTTTGGAACTACCATTCCCAGTTTAACCTCTGCTTGACCATCCTTTTAAAGCTTGGTTTGTGCATTTGGAGGATGAGCCTGCCCATGACCTTATCACTATTTATTGTTAACCTAGACACTCACATCTATGTTAGGATTGTCTCTTACCCTTTACCACTGCCAAATTTGCAATTGTTTACACTTTTATTCATTCTAGGACTCATAGTATTTGTCTTTCGTTTTCTTTTCTTCCAAAATTGTTTTGAGTAAGTTTCTTTAGTGATTATGTTATTATAGCTCCATTTGGTGATGCTATACTTCAATGTTTGCAAGTCTGACGGAGAATAATTTCCTTTTGCTGGAACACTTGGCTTGTCAATTAGGCAAGGCTAGTTTAGGCTGGAAACAATCTGATTGCATGAGAATCTTATGCAATTCACAAATTTATAAGTAGCCTGTTACTTCAGTAGCCCAAATTGCAACTTTTGTAATTTCTAATACCCCTTCTTCGCTAGCCTAAGCAAGCTGAACGTGAGGCGCTTTTGGATCCAATTCCAAATATTTGGACCTAAGCATTTTGTTCACTTGATGATTGAATGTGCTTTGATTAGCATCTCAGCTGACCCACTGAGCTCTACTTGACCTCGACATTAATATTATGCACGTGTTGAAACTTATTGAGGTATGACACGCGTAGCTTCCTTTGTTTTTGTTCTATCATTGTCCTACCTTTTTCTCGGTGCTGTCATACTGCGTGTAGGCTTTTCTTTTGTTTTGTTAGAGTGGGTGGAATGGGTCACGCTCTGTTACCCTGAATAAATTTTGTATCTGACCTAAAAGTTTAAGCCATTAGGTGGAGAGATTCTAACATTATTGTAAGTGATCACTCATTTCATACCCAAGCAATGTGGGACTGTATACTCTAACAGTACATATGAATATTTGCCATTCTATCTTCATTTTGTCTAGAGTGAGTTCTATTTTTTTCTTGTTTTTTATTGGGTATAAATTACCTCATTGTATCAAAGATAAAAAGGCAGCCCGGTGCACTAAGCTCGGCGCACTAACCTCTTGTGTATCCGGGAAGGGGGAAGGACCATGATGGGTAATTAGCATGCAGCCTTATCTTGCATTCGTAAAAAATTGTTTCCACTCCTCGAACCTGTGACCTCCAGGTCACACGGCAATAACTTTGCTGTTGCACAAGGCTTCTCTTCTCATTGTATCAAATATACTTGCAATATAATTTCCTTTCTGCATTTTGTCTAGAATTTTGTCAATCTTTTAGTTTTCCAACTTTCTTCCTTTGATGCTTTGTTTATTACTTCTAAAAAAATATCTTTTGAACTGATATTCTGCTTTTGCGTTTTCAGCTTGATTCTCTTAAAAAGTTAAGTGAATTACTTGGTGCTTGTAGAGGACTTGGAGTGCAAACCAGTCCCATGGTTATAGATGGACTGGGAATCATCCCTTTATTCTCTTGGTACCATGAGGTGATCTAATTATTTTGTGTAATAATCATTTCCCTTATAATTATACTTTCTCCTAGATCATTTTTTTTAATCAGTCTTCTAGATCAATTTATTTGAGCAAAGAGCAAATGATTGTAAATTCATTAACTTTCTCCTCTCCAGAGCTTTGACAGGGAAAAGGACATAACTGGCATTCAAATTCCATCCTTGGAGATGGTGATTCACTTTCTTTTCTTCTAGTAAGGATTATGATGATTATGATTATGATGCTATCCTTACTGCAAAATGATGCTTGATACTCGACTTTTTAGGCTATCTTTTTCTTTTGAAATGATGTTCACATGAAATTCTATATCTAGGATTATCTTGTCCGACATATTTTCATAGTGCAGGCTTAGTGACTGAACTGAAATGCACTGCCTATTCATTATCCTTGAGGTAGTTACAGCTGCATAACAATTATATGAAAGAAAAAGAAAAAAACTCAAATAGTGCTAATGAACTTTCAAATCTAGCTCTTGTTGTTCAAAAGTGGCCATCTTTGTTTTGATTGTGATTTAAACCAATAGTTCGTTAACTCAATATAAACTAGTGTTGGATTAGTTGGTTAGTTGTTAGTTGGTTACATGTTATTTGATGTATGTTGGTTAGTTGGGTCTATATAAGTACCATATGCTGTGTAGCAAGGGATTGGTTTTTCATTCTTGTAATTTGGGTATTTCCATCAAATAAGAGATTTCTTTTGCTTATCTTCTTCCTTAGCCATAACATACGGTATCAGAGCTGGCCTTTTGGCGTGTGAGGTTAATTAGAAATGGCAGAAGGGACTAGAGAGTAAGATTCAGAAAGAACAGAGGAAGAAATCAGGGCATTGAAGGAGAGCAGTGATCGGCAAGCCCAAGACATCATTGAAATCAAGAATTCATTGAAGGATATCAATGACATCAAGCAAGTCATCTATGGCATGAGCTGATGAGCTTTTAATACGAACAAATGGCTGTGCTAGGCTTTATAGATTTCAGCAAGAACAAGTAGGATCTTCACAAGTAAGAGCCAACACAACTGCTGTCTATAATTCATTCAAATACCAGATATGCAAAAGTTGATTTCCCTAGATTCATGGGTGAAGATCCATCAGGATGTATTTATAAATGTGAGAGATTTTTTGAGTACAACCAGGTCGAAGAGCAGAATAGGGTGAAGTTGGCTTCTCTACACCTCGAAGAGAAGGCTCTACAACAGTTCCAATGGTTCGAGAAGTGTCACAAACAGGTCAATTGGAAGGTGTTTACTCAAGTAATTCCTAAAAGATTTGGTCCAAACACCTATGAAGATGCCATGGGAGAGTTTACAAAGTTGAGGCAGGCTACTACAGTTAGGATGTACGAAGACAAATTTGAGGAATTGGCTAACAAAACCCATGACCTACCAGAGAGTTTCTTTGTCAGTTGTTTCATCAGTGGTCTGAGGGGTGAAATTTGAGAGCGGCGGTACAGATGTTTCAACCCACTGATATAACTCAAGCCACAGGATTAGCCAAGCTTCAATAAGAGAGTATTGAAGCAATTACTAGAAGTTCTGGAATGATTTCAATAACTACTGGAACAGTGTTTGCTAGACAAAAAAATCGGGGTCAATCATCAAGTCCCCTTTTACCTATCAAGAAAATTTCACAAAGTGAAATAGAAGAAATGAGGGCCAAGGGTCTTTGCTTTAAGTGCGATGAGAAGTACAAAAGGGGACATGTATGTAAGCGGAAACAATTGTTTTGTTAGACGGTGATGAAGATGAAAAATGCTAGGAACAGCAGGAAGAGGACATACTAGAGGACATCAATAACCTGGATGATGAGTTTTTCATGCCTTATATGGCTCTCTCTCTTTCAGGACCATGAGGGTGAAAGGTAATGTAAAGAAAAGACTGGTAATAATTTTGTTAGATTCTAGTAGCACTCATAATTTCTTAAATCAATGAGGTTGCTAAAAGGATTGGTTGTGAAATCATAGAGGCTAAGCCTTTGTCTGTGGTAGTAGCTGATGGCACGAAGATGCATAGTACAACTATGTGCAAGGGTTTCAATGGGAGATGCAGGGAAAACTTTTCAGACGGATATAAGATTATTGCCATTGAAAGGGTGTGATATAGTTATTGGGGTACAGTGGCTAGCAACTTTAGGCCCCGTGAATCTGGATTTCAAAAATTTGAGTATGGAGTTTACCTTGAGGGGAAGAAGATGAGTGCTTATAGGGAGCAGGAAGGATGAAGTCAAGCTCATTGACGAAGGGAAAATGCAAAGAATGCTCAAAAAGAACACTCTAGGGGTATTGGCTCAAATCTATGCAATTTAGGAAATTCAAGGAGAACAAAAACAAAAGGAAGAACAAGAACAAAAATTGGATGAATTTCTCTGGAACTACACAGAGATTTCCCAAGAACCAAAGGATCTGCCACCTGTGAGATTACAAGATCATCACATTCCCTTAAAACCTGATACTGAACCAGCAAATGCGAGGCCTTACAGGTATCCTTACCTCCAAAAGAATGAGATTGAAAAGTGAGTAAAGGAAATGTTGTCTGCTGGTATCATTTGAAACAGTGTAAGCCCATATTCATCACCAGTGCTGTTGGTAAAGAAAAAAGATGGCAGTTAGAGAATATGTGTGGATTATAAGACATTTATGCTCTTGGATGAATTAAATGGAGCAAAATTCTTTTCTATGTTGGACCTTAGATCTAGGTATCATCAAATTGGGGTTTATCCTCCTAATATATCCAAGACTGCATTACGAACGCATGAAGGTCACTCTGGGTACTTGGTGATGCCTTTTGGCGTAACCAATGCACTTTCAACATTTCAGAGTTTAATGAATGGGATTTTTCAGCAACATCTAAGTAAGTCTATCCTTGTGTTCGTTGATGACATTTTGATGCATAGCAAGACATGAGAAGATCATCTATGGCACCTCCAAATTACTCTTGAATTAATGAGAAAGCACCAGCTCTTTGTTAAAAATTCTTAAGTGTGTATTTGGCAAAGAAGAGGTGGAATATTTGGGACATTTCATATCAGAAAAGGAGTATCTGCCGAATAAGCAAAAATCACTAGTATGATTAATTGGCCTGTACCAAAAACACTGTTTCGTTTGATAACCGGTGGGATTAAGAATGAGGTGGGATTAGGAATGAGGTGGGATGGGATTGGTAATGAGGAGGGATTAATTTTTTTGTGTTTGATTTGAATAGGATTAAATAACGGACTAGATAAACTCATGTTTGATTTGAGTGTGATTGAATAACGTGTGATAGGATTATAATGGTCAATTTCTAATATTACCCTTGTATTAAAAAAACTAATAAATATATTTTGTTTTTTTTATATTAGCTATTAAGTTAATTTATTTTAAAATTAACTTAAATAAACTAATAAGTTAAATTTTATATTATTTATTTTAATATTTTAATATTTCTTATTATTTTTTAAAATTTCAAATTCACTCCTTAAAATAATTTTAAAATTAATAATTTATAATTAATATAAACTCTCGTCTCTCTCTCTCTCTGTTTTCCTCTCTCTCTCTCTCTCTCTCTCTTTCTGTTTTCGTCTCTTTTGTGTTTTAAAAAAAAACTAAAAAACATTAGAGTGTTTGAAACAAATTTTTTATAATAGTTTTTTTCTTTTTATTAAATATTTAATATACTTATTTTTTTTTTTAAATTATAGCATTTGAGATATTAGCATATTTTTTTTATTATTTAGAATAAAATTAATTTTTGAATTGAGTGAAGAACAAATGTGAAATGAGAAAATGGAGGGTAAATTAGTCATTTACTAATTAATAGTCCAATCCCCCCTAATCCCACACCCCCCCTCTCACTAAGTTATCCCTCATTTGGGGGATAACATATTCGTTCGGATAAATAGTCTGGAGTATTTTTTTATACAAACAAACATGGCATTATAATATACTCTGGATTAATAGTTCAATCTGACCTCTTGTCCGTTACTCCAAACAAGCCTGTTTGAGGGGATTCCTTAGCCTTATTGGGTACTATCGGCGATTTGTTCAAAATTATGGGAAGATTTGTGCACCTCTCAATTAGATGATCAAAAAAGATTTTTTCAAGTGGATAGAAGAGGCAGGGGTAGCATTGAACAACTTAAGAAGGCCATGATTACAATACTAGTTTTGGCTTTGCCTGATTATTCCAAGATTCTTATCGTTGAATCTGATGCTTCTGGAAAGGGCTTAGGTTGTGTATTTATACAATAAGGTCTTCCAATTGCTTTTTGGAGCAACGGCCTGTATCCTAAGAGCCAAGGGCTGGGTACCTATGAAGAAGAGTTGATGGCAGTGGTGCTTTCTGTCCCCAAATGGCGACACTATCTTTTAGGAAGATACTTTTTTGATAAGAACTGATCATCGAATTCTTAAGCACTTACTGGAGCAAAGAGTAGCAACTCCTTTCCAACACAAATGGATTACGAAGTTATTAGGATGATTATGAAATCTTATACAGAACTGGGAAAGAGAATATAGTTGCGGATGCCTTGTCATGAAAGGAAGAAGATGATTGCCAGGATGAAGAATTATCAGCAAATCAGGGTGTGAAACAGTCCTCTCTACATGCTATATTCATAGTCACAACAGATTGGTTAATAGAACTTTAACAAAGTTGGGGTAGTAGATCCTGATTTGCAGGTTTATGCACAACCTTGAGCAGGATTCTGCATCCCACCTAAATTATAAGTGGCAACATGACGTTCTTACTTACAAAGATAAGTTGGTTGTTGGCAATTCACAACAGCTCAAGCAAAGGATCATTGAGGATTTTCATAGTACTGTAGTGGGTGGGCACTCAGGAATAGACAAAACTGTTAGAAGGATCAAGAACGCTTTCTATTGGCATGGGTTAAAGAAGGATGTTCAGCACTTTATATAATAATGTGATGTATGCTGGAGGTATAAGACCGAGAATGTGCACATGCATTGACTATTGCAACCGTTGTCGATTCCCGATAAATTTTGGTTTGATATATCCATGGACTTTATAGAGTCACATGGTAAGTCAGTTATACTGGTGGTGATAGATAGGTTATCCATGTATGGGCAGTTCATTGCTATGTCTCATCCCTATACAGTCAAGGATATGGCACAGGCTTTTTTGGATAAGGTGTATAAGAGTCATGGAATGCCTAATACAATTGTATTTGATACAGAAGCTGTTTTTACGAGCCATTTTTGGTGGGAGCTGTTTCAATTGCAAGGGTGCAAGTTTTGTTTGGGTGGTTCTTATCACCCGCAATCAGATGGGCAGACTGAGGTATTAAATAGGTGTTTAGAGAACTACTTGAGGTGCATGTCAGGCGACTGTCCGGAGGATTAGGTTAAGTGATTTCCCTTAGCTAAATGGTGGTACAATACCGCCTATCATTCAGCAATTAAGACTACACCTTATTATGCAGTTTATGTGCAACAACCTCCCAGTCATACTGCATAAGTTTCTGGGGCTTCTTCAATTGCTGCAGTAGCCAATTGGGCAAGCGAAAGGGAAGGATCATTAGGCTTTTGAAGGAGAATATCCATCAGGCTCAGAATAGGATGAAGCACTTTGCTGATAAAAAGAGAACAGAAAGAGAATTTGACGTCAAGGACTGGGTTTACCTAAGGCTACAACCCAATAAGCAAGCATCGTTGGCTTTTCCTAGGAATATGAAGTTAGCTCCTAGATTTTATGGTCCTTTTCAAATTGCACAGAAAATAAGTAAGGTGGCTTACAATTGAGACTGTCATGTGATGCTAAAGTTCATCCAGTCTTCCATGTATCCTTGTTGAAGAAAAAATTGGGATAACAGGTCGCAAATCCAACATTGCCATTCAATTAAGATGGGATGATGCTTTGAATCAGTCAAGCTTACTTTTGCCTTTGCCTCAAGCGCCAATCTCCGTCCGGCCCAAGGAAACCTTTGCTTGTAGGCGAATTTCAGATGGAACCAGTGGCTATTTTGGAGAGGAGATTAGTTAAAAGGGACCACAAACCAGTGGTACAAATTTTGGTGCAGTGGTCTAATACTTTTTCAGAAGATGCTACTTGGGAAGATTGGGATGAAATCACTACGAAGTTTCAAGAATTTCAGCCTTGAGGTCAAGGCTTGTCTTGAAGGGAAAGGGGATATTATGATTGTGAGTTAACCAATCGTTAGTTAACTCAATATAAACCAGTGTTGGATAGTTGGGGAGTTGTTAGTTGGTTACAGGTTAGTTGGGTCCATATAAACACCATATGATGTGTAACGAGGGATTGATTTTTCATTCTTCTTGTAATTTGGCCATTTCCATCAAATAAGAGATTTCTTTTGGTTATCTTTTTCCTTAGTCATAACAGTCTTAATCCTGGGGTTTTATTGGTACATAGTACATACCCTATTGATGCTTATGCATCCTACAAATTGTACAACAGTTCCTTTGGTTTTTTTCCATCTTCATATTCATGTTTTTCCCGAAGGTGGAATCAAATCATAAAATTTCTACACAAACCTCACAACCCTAGAGTTCCCACCTCTTCCCCCTCCCCTTGGGGTCTTGTGGCTCTTGTTTTTTGTACATTTGTTTACTTATTTTTCCATATACTTACTTCACACAAGTATGTTTGCTTTTATTGTAGTCTTTTGGGACTGGTTTCTCTTCCATTGCCCACATTAATTAACATTAATTGATTTGGTTTAGTTTATTTCAAGAGGGCTAGATGTTGATTAGAGTAGATCAACATGTTAATGCCAAAAATATTGCTCATTTTGTGTACAGGCATGTAAGGACTTCCATGCATGCAAATGGCCCGGAGAACTTAATAATGGGGACAATTCCCTTGCTTTATACTTCAATGCAATGAATGACAAACATCAAGATAAAATCAAAGAAATGCAGAAGGAATGCAGTCACATAATTTCTTTTTCTCACTTTCTTCCAAGGTTAGTCAATTCCTTCTTTTGACTCAAGGGATCAATTATCGAAACTGATTTTGGTGTATTGAAAAATGATGTGGTATGATATGTGATTGAGAGATTTTAAAAACACAAAATAATAAGGGTATGTCTGAAAATTTTGCACTATGCCGTAGGATACTAGGTTGTATAGCACATCAACATAATGCATCAATATCGCTTTAAATTCTGAGAGAAATACATTTTACTCTTCTGTGGTTCAGTTTGAAAACTTTGATTTAGTTGGTGACACTAGTCCTGTTGTGTGTGGTCTACACAATTCAAATGATAGCTTTTATGGAACGTAAAAGCTCGGGTATGCATAGTGGTGCAGTGCAACATGCAGTAATTTCTCATTTGACACATTTTTAGCCATCCAACACACCACTCTCCTATATTTATTATACATGAACACAACCACCCATTTACAACCCTTTTCTCTCGACCACCACACATCTCATATCTCTATATTTGAGGCTCTCTTTTCATACAAATGTATACGATTATATATATATATATATATATATATACATTCATATCCATTTTTTTTGTTTCTTCCTTTCTTCTTTCTGATTACCTTCTTCAACATATATCCTCTCCCACCACTTCCTTTGATATTTCAAAAATAGCATAAATAGAAACCCTAAATCAAAGATTATTTTATATAGTAAATGTATGTACATACCGTAACAATAACATGGCTGTCTAACTAATATGTTATTTATATATATACACATGTTTTTATCCAAAAGTGATGCAATGAATATATATATTGTTAAGTTGAGGACATTATTGTACTTTTCGTATTTCTTGGTTCTATTATAAATAACAAGTGATAGGGTGTAAACCCTAAGTTGTTGCGCTCTCATTCATTGTGATTCTGATTCTCTCTCTTCCTCATTTTCTCTCCCACTCTCTGCAATAATTATAACATGGTATCAGAGCTCGATCTTATGTAAACTTCTTAGCAATTCTTGATTCTTTTCGCTTCTCATTTTTCTGATTTCGAAACTGTAAAAAAAAAAAAAACTTTCCTTGATGATCGTCTGGTTCTCTACACTCGATTTGTAATTTTTCTCAATTTTTTCCATATTTGTTTCATAGTTTTTTTCAATTTTTCAAAAAGTCGGCGCCACTAGGGTTTCTTTGCCATCTCGCGATTGCGCTCGTTTTTGCTTTAATCGATGGCCTGGTTCTCCTTCATGGGTGCCGACTTAGTGTGTCAGAGGCACAAATCAACCCTCTTTGATGTTTTGGATTGATTTCAAGCTCGGGTGAAGTTTTTTCTTGTTCGGCTGTTCGCGCCTAGTTTTGTTCTGCTCGGATTTGTTCCTTTTTGGCTATGTTTAGTCTTCTTTAGAGGGTTTCAATACATCCCTGGGTGTTTAGCTGCAGATTTTCAGCCGTTTCTTAGTTTTGTTTTTCGGCTTTGCTGCAATTGGTATGCGATTCTAGTCTTTATTGGTACTGTAGTGGTTCAGATCTACTTGGTTTGCCTCTGTTTACAGTCCATTACTCTCCTCTGTTTCATTCTGCTTGTTCTTGGTTTTCCATAACCATGTCTGATACAAGAAAGCCTTCTGGTAGTCATGAAGACATTGGATTGACTCGTTCAGTGACTCCTACTGATAATTCGTCTCTTCAGATTAGTCTTGTCAAGCTTGATGGTAGCAATTATTTAATTTGGTCGCGTTCCTGCAGTTTAGCCATTGCTGCTTGCAGTATGTTTGGGTATATCACTGGTGAAACCAAACAGCCCACAGTCATTGGTTCTTCTCGCACACACAGGATAGAGGAAAATGCCCTTGTTATGTCCTCGTTGTTACACTCTATGCAGCCCTCCATTAGTCGCAGTTTCTTACTTCTGAATACTGCACATTAGATCTGGTCCGCTGTTGCTTAGACTTATTCACAGACTGGCAATGATGCCCAGTTGTATGAGTTGAGAAAAAAACTCCGTGGGTTAAAACAGAGAGATCACTCATTGGCTCAGTATTACACTGAGTTGACTAGCCTGTGGGGTGAGATTGATTATCATCAGGACTTCCATGCTTTTTTTCCTACTGATGTTGCTGCTTTTTAGAAGATGGTGGAGAAGGAGCGGGTATATGACTTTTTTGCCAGTTTCCATGTTGACTATGATCCGATCCGTGTTCAGATTTTGGGTCGCGATTCATTTCCCACTTTGCGACAAGCATACGCCTTATTCAGTAAGAAGAGAGCCGTCGTCATGTTATGGTTTCTATCTCCAGTCAGGAACGTTTTGTGTTAACTGTCACATCCCTTCATCGCACTGGCCAGTCTAGTCATATTAAGTCTGGAGAGAAGCATGGCTCTGTCGCTTGTGATCAGCTGCATTGTGAGCATTGTGGTAAAGCTCTTCATACTATTGATCACTGTTGGAAGTTACATGGTCGTCCTACTCCTGGACGTGGCAATGGACGCGGTGGTGGGCGTAGTGGACCTGTCCGTTTTCACGCTCATCTCTCTGAGCTTCCTACTAGCACATCCGGTGAGATTGGCCCTCTTTATGAGGCGGAGTTGACTACTCTCATGCGTTTGATGACTCGGGTTGATATTACCTCTTCTATTGCCTCTCCTTCCTCTTCCAACTTTTCTCATTCAGGTATTTCTCCTATTGCCTTAGTGCAATTGCCTCTCTTACTCCTTGGATCATTGACTCCGGTGCCACTGATCATATGACTGGCTCTTCTACCTTATTTTCGTTTTATTCCACTTGTTCTGGTAAGGATAAGATTAGAATAGCCGACGGTTCTTTATTATGTATTTCTGGCAAAGGCTCTATTCCTTGCTCTTCTCTACTTTCACTATCATCTGTCCTTCATGTTCTAAATTTTTCTACTAATCTTCTATTTGTTAGTCGTCTTACTAGTTTCTTAAACTGTTCTGTAACATTTTTTTCCACTTATTGTGTATTTCAGGAACTGGCGATGGAGAGAATGATTGGCAGTGGTAGTGCACATGGTGGCCTGTATTTACTGGATGTTCCGACCTCTGCTTCCGTTTCACCTTCACCATCTGATCAGGCTCTCTATACTGATGTTGGCCTCCTTCGTCTCCAATTACTTCAGTGGCATCGCCGTTTGGGACATCCTTCTTTTGGCATTTTAGAGAGACCTTTTTCCTCTTTAGTTAAACATTATTCTAGAAATGATTTTTTGTGTGAGGCTTGTGAACTTGCAAAACATAAACGTTATGTTTATCCTTCAGTTAATAAATGCAGTGTTTCCCCTTTCACTATTATTCATTTTGATGTGTGGGGTCCCTCACCTATTGCCTCTCTTTCTGGTTATCGGTGGTTTGTGACGTTTATTGACTGTCATTCTCGTATTACTTGGGTTTATTTGTTTCGCACTAAAAATGAAGTTTTTTCTTGTTTTCAAAATTTTCACCGCATGGTTCGCAACCAGTTTGATGCCAACATCAAGATTCTCCGGACTGATAATGGGACTAAGTTTCTTGATGGTGGTTTTCGTGCCTATCTAGAGGCTCATGGTATTCTTTTCCAGACCAGTTGTGTACGTACTCCTGAACAAATGGCGTTGCTGAACGAAAAAGTCGTTATCTTCTTGAGGTTGCTCGCTTCCTTCTTATTTCTATGCATGTTCCTAAGTTTTTTTGGAGCGAGGCAGTCCTTACTGCGGCTTATCTTATCAATCGTTTGTCTTCTAGTGCTCTTCAGTTCAAAACACCTTTGGAGCTTCTTCCCGGGTCTTCTCCTATCTCCTCTTTCACCTCGAATTTTTTGTTGCACTTGCTTTGTTTATGCACCAAAACATCCTGGTGGAAAATTGGATTCTAAGGCTATCAAATGTGTCTTCATTGGCTATTCTGCTACCCAAAAGGGTTATAAATGCTATGATTCGGTCACTTGCAAAAGTTGTCAGTATGGATGTTACCTTTTGGGAGTCTACGCCTTTTTATCACCCCTCCTCATACATCTCTTCACGGGGAGGCCTCTAGCTTAGAAGAGATGTTGCCATTGAATACATCGACTCAGGCGTCTCGAGGTTTGGTGTTCCCGAATCTTACTTCGCCTGTTTTGGCTCCTGGTGAAGGGGAGACGGAACCCAGCAAGGATGGAACTGAACAGGATGTTGGTGGACGCTTAGACAAAGAGGATCTGCGTACTTATACTCGACGTTCGAAAGATCAACTGGCTCGTGTGACACTACCATCTTGCCAGTTGTTACCTTCATCCTCTAGTTCAAATTCTCACGTTGAACCACCTGGTAATGAGTCATCTGTTGTTGATCTTAATGCTTCTAATTTACCTATCGCTCTTCGCAAAGGCGTTAGGACACGTACCCAACACCCAATTTCTAATTTGTCTCATATAATTCGTTATCAGCCCCATATCATGCTTTTGTCTCCTCCTTGTCCTCTATATTGATTCTACAGGGTTGAAAGGAAGCCATTGAGGATCTTAAGTGGAAGAAGACTATGATTGAGGAGATGACAGCCTTGAAAAAGAATGGTATTTGAGAGTTAGTCTCTCTTCCAAAAGAGAAGAAGACAGTTTGGTGTAAATGAGTTTTTACAGTAAACCACAAACCAGATGGATCAATTGAGAGATTCAAAGTACGGCTAGTTGCTAAAGGCTTTACTCAAACTTATGGCATTAACTATTAGGAGACTTTTGCTCCAGTGGCCAAGATGAACTCAGTTCGGGTACTCTTATCTTGTTCCGCTAATATGGGTTGGCCTCTCTAGCAGTTGGATGTGAAGAATGCATTTCTTCATAGAGATCTAGAATAAGAAGTATATATGGATGTACCACCTAGATTCTCATCTTATGAAACTGAAGGGAAGGTGTGCAAACTGAAGAAGGCCCTATATGGACTAAAACAGTCTCCTCGAGTGTGGTTTGATCGTTTTTTCAAGACCATGCTAAGATTTGGGTACCGACAAAGTCAAGTAGACCATAGTATGTTTATCAAGCAAGGCAATAATAAGATTAATATTCTTATTGTCTATGTTGATGATATAGTTGTGACAGGTAATAATTTTGAGGAGGCATCATGTCTTAAGGCAAATGTAGCAAAAGAATTTGAGATGAAAGATCTGGGGACACTACAATATTTTCTTAGAATTGAGGTGGCTAAATCGGATAATGGGATCTTCATTTCCCAAAGAAAGTATATTCTTGACCTTCTAGATGATGCTGGTATGATGGGATGTCGACCTGCAGATTTACCTATCGAGGTTAATCATCGACTCCATAGTGGTGATGGAGAACCTGTCGACAAGGGTCAATTTCAGTGGCTTGTGGGAAGATTAATATACTTGTCTCACACTAGACCTGAGATTGCATATGCTGTGGGGGTTGTCAGTCAGTTCATGTATGATCCTTGTAGTGTACATCTTGACGCTGTTTATCGTATCCTGCGATATCTTAAGTCTGCCCTTGGCAAATGGCTCTTATTCTCTCGTCACGGTCATTTGACATTAAAAGCTTACACAGATGCAGATTGGGCTGGTTCAGTTGATGACATATGATCTACATCTGGGTATTGCACATTTGTAGGGGGTAATCTGGTTATTTGGCGCAATAAAAAGAAAACAGTGGTAGCTCGATCAAGTGCAGAAGCTGAATATAGGGGTATGGTACATGGCATCTGCGAACTCATTTGGCTCAAAGTCCTACTAAAGGATTTGGGTATTGAGTGCGACAAACCAATGAATTTGTACTGTGACAATAAGGCTGCCATTAATATTGCTCATAACCCTGTCCAGAATGACAGAAAGAAGCATATAGAGATTGATTGACACTTTATCGAGGAGAAATTGTGTCAGGGATCAATATGTATACCCTTTGTGAAATCTGCCGATCAATTAGCAGATATTTTTACTAAAGGGTTTAGTAGTAAAATGTTTCAACCCATTGTATGCAAGCTGGGCATGAAAAATATCTATGCCTCAATTTGAGGGGAAGTGTTAAGTTGAGGGTATTATTGTACTTTTCGTATTTCGTGGTTTTCTTATAAATAACAAGTGATAGGGTGTAAACCCTAAGTTGTTGCGTTCTCATTCATTGTGATTCTGATTCTCTCTCTTCCTCATTTTCTCTCTCACTCTCTGCAATATATATATATATATATATATATATGCCTGACACCACATTAAGTTTTTTGGGATGGAATTTTGGTTGGGTTCCAGTTTTGGGTGAAGAAGTGAGAGGGTGGCTCTTGGTAGATAGCATGTTGAGTGTCAAGTGGTGATTCTTGAGGTTGGCTTGCTTGAGGGGAAAGAAGTGGGGTTGGTGAAGACTTTGGGCAAAGAGAGAGTGTGAGGGTGTGGTGAGTGGTGATGACAGTTTTGCCTTGACATAAAGGAAAAAATGGTGATGGTAGGTTCTGGTAGAAGATAGAAAAGGGTGGTGGGGTGTGGGTCTTGCTCGAGAGCAGGATACAAATCTTATCTCGACCGGTTCGTACAGAATTGGATGGTTTGGAATGGAAGATCGAAGACACGATATACTTACTCATTGGTATAGCAGTGAGTTTCATTTGTGCCGAATAATCAATTGCTTCGCGATATGATTCATCTTGTATCGGATATTCCACAGGTTCGCATTCGAATCCAACTGATTCAACCCAAAAAATCAAGGTTTGGTTGATATACCCAAGCCTCTATTTTTTACACGTCCATCTCTCATATCTTATCTCCATTTTTGGCTCTTTTTGCTCCAGCAGCTCCACTTATATCATATCTGTGCAACAAAGACGAAGGTTACTGCTAGTGATACCCGTGAAGCTTGTGTGATGTGCTCTCTGCTATGGTGGAATGCGACAGATCTGGTTGCTTCGGGCTTCATCCTGTGTTGTCGTCATCGCAGTATCAAGATAGGTAATGGTAATGGTCACGGTGTAATGACATCGGGAGTATCTAGTGATACATATTAGGAATCAAGTGTCGCGGACTTAAATTTTTTAAAATCGTCATCATCAATTCTAAAACTCTATTACATTTATTTATAGACTTCTTTAATCTAAGTTTAGCACATTTAATCAATTTAGAAACATAATATTACCCATTACAAATATGAAAAAACTTGCATATCCAAATAGATCAATAAGTTTTTACAATCACTAAAATTTTACCTCATTTTTCTAGAGCTCAAAAGTTCAATGGTAGGAAGAATGTCGAGGAGGGACAAAAGCATCTTCGTACTTCATGTTATTATGGTTATGATGATGGGCTTGTTGCTCAAATTCCTCCATTTTCATATCCATAATAATAATAATTGTTGAAAGTGCAATGATCATAAGTTTTGTTACTACTACTACTACTAGATCCTTGTTGTGATTAACTATACATTGACTAGAGCACTCAGAATGATGACGATAATGACGATTGCTCAAGTCCAAATATGGTTGTGGCTGTCCAAGGTGGGGGATAGTAAGAATATAGTGGCGGCTGCCAATATGGAGTCCCCTCATGATATTGTTCAAATTCAAGTTGTCCAAATTGATTTAAGTTCATGATGACCATAAATATCATTAGTATGACGTGAACGTCTACCTGATCCACCCAATCAGATGAAGAGAGAGAGAGAGAGAGAGAGAGTCGTTATTGCTATAATCTATTACCCACATGAAAAGGAGTGGTACTCCGTCCACTACCATGTGTAGAAGCTTCAATCCCATGATGCCAACTACAAGGAGTATTTCCATGACTAAGACTGCCATAACTAAGGGGACTTAGATTACACCCGTCACTTAAATGTTGAATCATTTCCAGATAGACTTGCTCTTTGTTGCTGTTGCTCATCGTCACTGATATGCATCCAATTTGAACCATTTCATCATCTAATACTGCATGTTATCTCTCTTGTAGCCATGAAGCTATTGGATCATCCTCTTCAAAGATATAATCGAGATTAATAAGATTTAAATATTCTTCTTTCTCCTATTGACTTCTTGTTGCATGTCTGATGGTTAGTCTCATATTGTAATACACATAGACGAGTTTATTTAATTTATGATACTTTAATTGGTTCCTTGTCTTTGTGCGTATCATGCTAAATGTACTCTAGCAACTATCACAATTTGAAGCAGAAATAGCCTGTGTTTGGACTAGCTTTTTTAAGGAGTTTTTTTTACTTAAAAGCCATAAAAAGCCACTTTGTTTGGATTAAATTCAAAAGATAGTTAGCTTTCTCTCCTTCAGCTTTTTTTCCCCTTCTCAGCTTATTCATGTCACTTGTCCCAATAGTCAACACAAGAATAAATTGTCAAATTACCAATATACCCTTTATTTATTAAGGCAGTTTTTTACCCACTAAACCGGTTAAACAAATGGAAAATGGGAAGGGTAATTTTGTAAATTGGAAATAAAAAAAGCTTTCATTTACCAAACCATTGTGCTAAAAAAAAGCCTCACTATACACTTTTATCCCAAACAACTAAAGCTTTTTTGAAATCTATTTTTTTTAACAAAAAAAAGCCAAAAAGCCAAAAAGTCTAAAAAAAAGCTAGTCGAAACATAGGCATAGTCAGGCTTATAACTTTCACCGCCACTTTTGAAGTGCTGGAACTGACACGCAGTAATGGATCCACCATTCACCTATGTAGAATTAAATGTAAAAGCACTTATCAATAATTTATACTTGTATGACTCATTAATATTAAAATTGGACTTAATATGCATAGAAGTGCGCAAAATAGAAATTTTTAAGATTAGAAAGCATATAGGAAAAGGGATTGAAATTACTTTTCTAACTCATCCATCACTTCTCTAAGAGCATAAAGATTGCCACCGTATTGCAACAAAGGATTTAGAAAATAACCTACATTTAAATATTAGGTAATAAAAGTTAAGAAATTTATTAATCAATTATATCAATACCAAACCAAACTAAGCCTTTGTCCGAATCAATTGGGGCTGGTTATATGAATCTTTTTATGCTATTCTACTCTGTCAAGAGCCATATCTTCAGTTAGTTTTAATAAGTTTATATCTTTTCTTAATACGGCATCCCATGCCAATTTAGGTCTACCCCTCCCTCTAGTGTTTTTATTACTCTTGATCTTATTGTTATTTCTTACTACTGCATCAATTGGTTTACGTTATAGTTGTATGTGTCCAAACCACTTTAATCTATTTTCTCTCAACTTGTACTCAATTGGTGCAATCCCTACAATTTTACGAATCTTTTTATTCATAATTTTATCTTTTCTAGTCTTACCACACACCCACCTTAACATTTTGATCTCTGCAATACTCATCTTATTTATGTAATCTTTCTTAGCAGCCTAACATTCTGTTTCATATAAAATCACTGGTCTAATAGCTGTCCTATAAAATTTTTCTTTTAATCTTGTAGGTATCCGTCGATCACATAAAACTCTGTAAGCATTCTTCCACTTGAGCCAATCAACTTTGATTCTATTGGTTACATCATTTGCAACATCTCCATCTTTGTTAATAATTGAACCTAGATAACGAAAATATTTACTTTTAGGTATTTAATCAATTATATCAATATGAGATATAAATCACTTCCAAGTTATATCTAACTACATCTGTAATTGAAATGCTTAGTGATAATCAATAAATTTCCAATGCTCGGTATAACGACAATCTTTCTTTATGCACAACTTTGCTCTATCCATAGCTTCATATAAAAAACCCATCGGGAGTTTTATATCCAAATCAACAAGTCTGAGTACCTTCACAAGTATTTTTGTGCTTTCAATATATCTGCAACCTTTGCCCAAAAATCTTTGCATTCTATAATTTTTCTTGCTTCTTTTGCCTCATTTTTTTTAGGCCATTTAGAATGCTTCTCTAGATAATTAAACGTTTCCCTGTAAGTAATCTTGTTCCCTACAATGCTTTTTAAACTAATAAAATTTGTAGCAAAACGTGTGATAGCAGGACGTAACAACTTCTACCTTTTGTGTATTTTTTCATATAATTCACAATCCAATCACTATTATAATGGAAATGTGTGAGTGTTCATACATTAGCCAACACTTTTATGACATTTATTTTCTTGCTAATGTCCTCTTACATTAGATCAATGCAATACGCAACACAAGCAGTCCAATGTATATGTGGTCTTTTTTTTTTTTCATAAATTTCTTATCCGCAGCTTTCATTACAGTTTCATTATTAGTTGTAACTTGGACAATTTATTGCTTTCCAATTTCGTCTATCTTTATTCATAAGACCAACGTACTAATCGTTTTGTTTGCTCGGAATCTCTGTAGCATCAATGGACTTGTGCAAAACTATTATTCAATTACTATACACAAGAAAATTAATGATATGTCTTCTTGTTGGTCCTAACCCTCTATCACATAATAGTAACACTTCTTTCTTATGAACTTAGACTTGTATGTGTGAAAATATATTATTATTGGATATTTTTTCATTATTAGGATTGTGAGAATATACTATTATTATTATTGGAATATTTATCCATTATTAGAATTTTGTGAGAATATACTATTATTATTATTGAGATATTTACCCATTGTTTAGGATTTTCTATAGCCAATATATATGATGTATCCCTTAATTGTTATTTAAGCTTATATTACAATAATCGAAAAATATCTAATAATAGTATTATATTCTCACACCCTCTCAAACTCATGACGTGAGCTCGGAGAGCAACGAGAGTTTGTACAAAAAAAAATAAAAATGAGCAACGATGTGAGTCTTCATGAAGAAATCAGCAAGCCACAAAGAGGAAGAGATGAATGAAAGGCTAATGGTGTCCAATTGAAGGCGTTGACGGACAAAGTGACAATCAATTTCAATATGCTTGGTACATTCATGAAACACAAAATTATGGGCAATCTGGATGGCGCTCGTTTTTTCACAATAAAGGGATATAAAAGAATCGGAAAAGACACCCATATCAGACAGAAGCCACCGAAACCAGACAATTTCAACAGTAGCATGAGACATAACACGGTATTTCGCCTCAACAGTGGAACGGGCAACCACAGATTGCTTTTTACTCTTCCAAGAAGTGGGTGATTCACCAAGAAAGATGCAATATCCAGTAGTTGACTTTTGATCAGAAACATCACTAGCCCAGTTAGCATCCGCATAGGCCTGAAGAGTTAATGTGGAGGTGGAGAATAACAACAAACTATGGAAAATATTATGCCGTACATAACGGATGATGCGGACCAAAGTAGCCCAATGAGTAGAGCGAGGAGCAGAAATAAATTGGCCGACAATATGAACGACGTAGGTAATATTAGGTCTAGTCACAGTTGGATAGACTAAGCACCCGACTAGCTCCCGATAAACAGAAGGATCTTCAAGAGGAACCCTATCAGAAGAAGAGAATTTGGCATGGAGTTCAATGGGGGTGTCAACAATTTTATCATCAGTTAGGAGAGCACGTTAAACAATCTCATGAGCATACTTAGTCTAGGAGAGATGATAATCCTGAGGTGAAGAAGTCACCTCGATACCAAGAAAATACTGAAGAGGGCCTAAATCTTTCATCTCAAATTTTCGAAACAAATATTGTTTGACCTCGGATATAGTGATCGAATCAGAACCAGTGATGATCATGTTATCCACATATAAGAGCAAAAGAACAATACCGCTGGATGTATGACGGATGGAAAGAGCATAATCATGGGGGCTAGAATGAAATCCAATATGGCTACCAGTAAACTGAAAACGGTCATACCAGGCACGTGGGGATTGATTAAGGTCATAAAGAGCATGACGGAGATGACATACCATGCCCGAAGGATGGGGAAGACCCGGAGGAGGGTGCATATAAACTTCTTCACGAAGGTAGCCATTGAGAAAGGCATTCTTGATATCAAGTTGAAAGAGAGGCCAGCAATGGACGGCATCACCAGAGATGAGGGTACGAGCAGTGGTTATTTTTTCCACCGAGGCAAATGTTTTTTTGTAATCCATGCCATGTTCTTGGAAAAAACTCTCAACAAGACGAGCTTTGTAGTGCCCCAAGGAGCCATTAGAGTGAGTTTTGATTTTATAAACCCATTTGCATCCGATGAGATTTTTACCTGCAGGGAGAGTGACAAATCCCAAGTACCAGTTTTCTGAAGAGCTGATTATTCGTCAAACATTGTATTAACCCAATTAGGATCAATACATGCTTCTTTATAAGACCGAGGCTCAAAGTAAGCATGAATAAGAGATAAAAAAGCACGATAAAATGGCAAAAAACAAGTATTAAAAAAACTAAGTTTTACCAGCGGAGTATGAGCACACAAAGGATAGCACCGTTCAGGGGGATCAGGATCCACATAGACAGGAAGAACTGTATCGGAATTAGTGGATATGTGTTGAGTAGTAGGAGGTAGCCTATGAGAATAGACTAATGGGAGAGACGAAACAATAGAAGAATGAGATTGAGAAGGAAGGTCAGAAACGTCAAGAGTACGTGTAAACTCGTCGGAAGGCACGTCATTCGGGAAATGATCAATAACAATTAGATCCTCTTCTTGTTGTCTTTGCATTCTCAAATTTTCTTATTTTGCCATGGTCATGGTCAATTCAAGATTTGAATCATCATTGTCCACATGAAATCTTTTATGTTCATCTTCTTGGACACATTGACTGGCTCTAATATGTTATGTTATTTGCTCTAGTTGTTCCTTTTTTTTTTTTCAAGTTCTTTGCCTTTAAATCCTAGCAAATGTTGCCATCATTATTGGCTGTACTTCACCACTAACATTAGGACATGCCCTCACTTGTCATTTTAAATGCATTAAGTGTTGTTTCTAGTTATGCCACCATTTTATCCTTTTTCCACAAAAACTACATCTCGCTTTTCACTTAGTGTTCTCAACAGAAACTTGAAACTTCCATCCAACATCTTTAGTAGGTGTATGGGTACTATCCTTGCTCCCGCTTGTCTCCCAGCAGATTCACCACTATATTCCATTGGTAGAGAGCCCTTTTAATTGATACTGTACAAAACAATTGAACATGGTTTAGTGCATAATAATCCATAATAAAAGCAAGTGACCTTTTCATTTAGAAAAAATATAATGGTAAATCGTAAAAGATAGAATAAGCAATAATATTTGCTGTGCGATAGTAAAGATGCATTTTAGATATGAACATGCTAAAATATGACATCATCTCTTTTAATAGTTGAAAAATAATATTTTTTTAAAAAAATTCAATTAAACTACTTTGTTATATATTTTCAGAATGATGTTCATATATAATTGTGGCTTGATGCTCCTGCCCTTCCTATACTTCGAGATTTTATGTTATTTTTTTGTGTGCCTTAAAATAAAGATTTCAATCCACATTGTAAGTTGCTTCATATATTTTGTTTTCATAAAAAAATCAATTTTTTGGTCAAAGATTTTTTTTCCCCAAAATTAGTACTAGGTTATATTTTTTTTCCTCAACCAGTTGAGATTATAGTTCAATAATACAATTCTCTTCGGATAATCACTAAAATATCATCATTACAGTGGATATTAATTTATGAGTCTTTTAGATCATAAGCATTGCCCATGTATTGGTCAAAAAATAAATAAAAACTATTCTACTCTCTTGATGCCACCCTCACAGTCTAAGTCCTAACACATATAAAGAATAAAAATTGCAGAGTTAAAACAAAAGAAAGGAAATAGAGTTGTGAAGGACTTGTGTGTGAACTGTAAAGAACTGAACCTCTCGTTGCGAGTTGCGAGTGAGCTATGGCGTTGGAGCACTACCACAGATTTGCAACGGTTGGTCTGGTCCCACCACAATGATTCAAATCTTGATTGATTCAATTGAATTGGATGGTTCGTAACGGAATATCAAAAACACGATATGGTTACTAGTATAACTGTGAGTGTCATTTTTGCCAAAGAACCGACCAATTCGCGATACGAATCGTTGTGTATTGGAAATATCCTCGGGTTGCATTCGAATCAGATCAATTTGACCAAAAAAATCATGGTTCGATTGATATGCCTGAGCATCTATTTTTTTCACAACCTTCTTCAAATCTAATCTCTATTTTTGGCTCTTTTTGCTCCAGCAACCCTGCTGATATCAGAATTGTGCAACAACGATGAAGGTTGATTCTACTAATGTTACGTGTGAAGCTTGTGTGTTGTGTGCTCTTGTCGCTGCTCTGTTATGGTGGAACACAGACAGATCTGGTTGCTTCGGGCCTTAACCTTTGGTGGGGCGACACCAGCCAACAGATCTGTGATGGCAGAACATGACATATTTGGTTGCTTCGGGCTTAAGCTTGTAGTGGGGCGGCATCGGCCACTGCATATATATGGTGGAGCTCCAATATTGCCAATAGAGATTTATATATGAAGCTATGGATAGATCAATATTGCGCATGGAGAAAGATTGTCATTATCATTGTCACGCCTCAAATTTCGGATCACGTGAAACATCCATAAACAATCAACCACAACACCCAGCCCGAGAATACACTCTCAAAATAAACTATACATGCATTGTATATAAACGCCAAATGGCTTACATTACACGGCCCCAACGCCGGAAAACATGTTATAGCATACATGTTTAAAGCTAACAAAAAGGAAGATCAAAACTCTTCCACCTCTCCAGCACCTCCAGATCAACCAGCGTGACCGGTACCTGAAGAAAAGCAAAATTTCACACCGTGAGCCAAGGCTTAACAGAAACTAGACAGGCATGCAGTATAAGCTAAACATGCTAGGAAAACGAGGTGCAATTTTAGACTCTCTTTCAAGTCTTGAAAACATTTTCACATGCAAACGGGAAAGCGATGATACAAACCATATTTTGACTCACTCACAGGAGCTATGAAAACAGTTGAAAAAGGGTTTTTAGGTCACAATTCACGTGACTCTTAAAAACAGTTTGAAAACTGGCCTATCTGTCCCACAATATATTTTATGCAATCCATGTACCTTCTCAGACCGAGAGACCTCAACTCTAACAGAACGCAGTACAGATGCGTAAAACCAGCGCTCACAAGCCTCAGCCCCAGTCCTAACACTGGTATAAAGATCCGTACATAACATACATTCTCGGGATAAAATCGTATACTATGGGATAAAACCATAACCACAGGGTAAAACCGCAAACCACATCACGGGGTAAAACCGTAAACTTTACCGTAAGCCACGGGATGAAACCGCCGACCATGAGATTATACCACGGGATAAAATCGCATGCCATGGGATAAGACCACATACCACGGGATAACACCGCATATTACAGAATAAAACTGAAATTAACGAGGTAACACCGAGTACATACAACAGGATAATACTGAAACTACAGGATAACACCGATCATATTACATGCATTTACAAACCGAAGCCCTAATCACTTCAAGACCACAGAAGGCCTTTTATCCGGCTATCATGTACCAAATAAAACTATCCACAGTTCTATAAGCACAAAGCACGTATAAACACGACGTTCCACAGAAAGACGCCACGTAACCCGATAAGACATTACATGCCACACACCGTCATCCGTTCACCAGAACGACCCGTCCACACACCGGGACAACCAACATCCAACCCGAAAACCAATACCTGAACTTCTCACAGGACGATTCTCACCAGAACCCCACCTTTAACCAAACCACAAACCCACACGTCGCGTACATAACCAGCACTCACACAACCGTGCCACAGACCCTAAACCAACCATGCACGTCACACCCGAGGACGGCATCACATAAAGACTCGAGGCCACCACACGACCCCCGAAATCATAACGCCATTAACCAAACCCCAAAAGGGACTCAAAGGTATTTGAATCAACTAATTCTCATAAATTAATCAATTGAATACCAAAGGACACCAATTAAAAACCAAAACCGAACCATCGAACCACCAACAAACAGCCCAAAATTCAGTCGACTGGACCCAATCCCCAGTCGACTAAAAAACACACTGGAAAACCACCAAAACGCCTCAACGCACGGTTCAGTCGACTGACTCCATGAGTTCAGTCGATTGAACCCCAAGAACTATGATCCAGTGTCCAGTCGACTGAACTCATAGGTCCAGTCGACTGAACAAGCCCAGAAACCGTTTAAAGCTACGGGTTTCACCTCTAAACCTCAAATCGAAGCCTCCAAACACCGATTCAACACCCTCGGACATACACACTCCCAAGCCTAACCTCAAAACCACGAAAGAAACTCTCAAAACACGATTTCACCCACCGAAATCGGCAGAAACCCAGTTTTTAGGCCAAAACCCAATTTGAAATAAAATCAGATCTACACCAATCTAACTGATAAAAATACACACGATTACACGTAGCATCCTTATACAGCAATAGGGTCTAGAATCATACCTCGGTGAATTAAAAACTTGACGTCTCGAACTACGTGCAAAATCGAATTTCGCCAAAATTGAATTCTGCCCGGATGAATACGTAGACCACGATGCCGATACCAAGGATTTGCTGTTGGATCGTCAAAATCCGAGCCCTGGTCCCCCGAGAACTTAGAGAGAAGGCAAAGAGAAAACATAAAGCTTGTTAGAGAAGTAGGTGTATAAATTTAAAACTCATTCCGATGGTTCTCTGGAGCGCTCTAAGGCCAAATTAGTTCTCAAGGGTTTTTCTTAAGAGTGTGAGATCAATTATGAGCAAACATTTGCTCTTGTAGCTAAGATGACTATCATTTGTACTCTAATCTCTGCCATTGTCGTTTGTTAGTGGCCTCATTTCCAATTAGATGTAAAGAAATGCTTTCCTTAATGACCATCTCAATGAAGCAGCCTTTATGTGCCCTCCACTATGCCTTTCTCATCCCCAGGCTCTTTATGTGGCCTTCATCGTGCTCTTTATCATTTGAAGCAATCTCCTTATGCTTGGAATATACCCTTTTCTAGTCTATTGTTACTTAGGTTTACTTCCATCTTAGTACTTATGATTTTGCTTTTTCTCTGCTACACTGTTGTTGAAGATTAGAGTTTTGACATTATATGTGGATGATATAAACATTATTGGTTTTGATTCCACTGCTATCTCGAGGTTAAACATTATCTTTTTAGGAGTTTGAGATAAAAGATTTAGGACCTCTTTGCTATTTTCTTAGTGTCGAGGTTGTTTCTTCACTCAAGGGTTCTCTATCTCATTCTAAATATTCTAATGAGGTCATTCATTGTATTCACCTCACTGATGATAAGATTGTCGACACCCCTATTGACTTATCTACTTCTCTTCATCTGATGGCGTTCTTGTTGACGATCTTATTCTCTATTGAGTACGGGTTGGGTGTTTGGTCTATGTTACTGTAATTTATCATGATATTGCTTATGTTGTTTATGTAGTGAGTCAATTGTCTCTGCCCCTCGCTTTACTCATTGGGTTGTTCTTCTCTTCATCTTACGTTTTGTGATGCTATATTCCAGAGCTTGTTATTGTTCTCTTTGACTCTTCAGGCTTATGCTGATGTTGAGTAAGCCGAGAATTTGCCTGACCACAAATCCACTACTAATTTTTGTGTGCTCCTTAGTGAGACTCTCATTTACTGGAAGAGAAAGGAATAGTCCATCATAGCTCATTCTACTATTGAGATTGATTATTGTGCTATGGCTTATGCTATATGCGAAATTGTTTGGCTCTATTGGTTCCCATGTTATTTGGGTGGATCTCTATCTTCTCCTACTTTTCTCCGCTGTGACAATAAGAGTTTCATTCAGATCACCCACAGTTTTGTTTTCCATGAGTGTAGAAGTATCTAGAAATATATTGTCACTTTGTTTGTTAACTTCTTCAACTAGGCACTATTAATTTAGCTATTGTCTACTTGTCATAGCAACGTATTGATTTTTTCACCAACATACATACTGTAACTTGTTTTTTTGTTCTTATTTGGCAAACTCTCTTTCCTCACTGTGCTTGATCACGAGTTTTTTTTGGGGGGGGGGAGAGGAGGTGGGTTGAAAATATTTTTTATAGGTTGTTCTGTTTTATGTATCTTGTGTTTTGAGTCTAGGATTATTTAGTCTTCTAATTAATTGAGTTGTAATTCTCTTACCTTTAGTTAATCTATCACTAGTCACTACTACACAATCAAGCAAGAAAACCCAATCTATTTTCAACCTTAGGACCCAAATCCACCAACATAAGCAATAAATATACAAATGGAAATTTATTAACCCTAAAGTACAGAAACCCTATCTCAAGCTCCAAGAAAATAGAGAGAAGAGGAAGACCTGAGAATCCAATACCGTTGTAATGGAAATCTATTCGGTTAAAAAATGTTTCCCTTGGTGCGTACAATTATCGTTTCTTCTTCGTTTTGACCAAAATCTCATCTTATAGCCTCTGTATATGAGTGCAGATGCAACAAATATAGAAGAGAAAAAGAAAAAAAAAAAGAAAAAGAAAGGGAAGAGAGAGAGAAGTCAAACAAAATTTGAGGAAAAGGGGGATGGAGGGCTGGTTCAGGGGGGTGGGAGAGGAGCCCTACCTCTCAGATCCTTGTGAAGGCTTCTTCAAAAAAATTTGTCAATGCCCCAGAATATCCCTTCGTACAAAGTAATAAATACCATTCTCCCTAAAATTCCCCAAATCTACAAAATGACCCAAATAATAACCCAGGTCCCCAATAGTGGGTCCCGTCAAGCAGGGTAAAAGGTATTGGGTCCAAATTGTACCATCTCTACATCCCTCCTCTTCCCCACTCTACCACTCCAATCATTCATAACCCACGCAACAACAGTAACAATATTTTTTCCCTTCCTAACTAGGTTGTCAATAGTCGAAAATCTTTTTATTGACTCTAGTTCAGACAATTCGGCCGTCGAAGGGGCCCTGATTGTGGAAATCCCTTTTCAAGTGAAAACTGCTGTCCTATTTCCTATTAACTTCCCATAACTATGTTCCCTCAAGCCTCCTATTCTTTTAGACAGTCCAACAGAAGGAATCTACTAATTTTGAAGCATTAGCAAATTGAAATTCTTGTGACCATTTATCTAGTTCAGAAATAGTTGCAGGTTGCAAAGCGATTGAGAGAAATTTGATGTCTTCACCTTGTGACAGAAAGTACCATCAAGGTTAAATTCCTTCTGGAGAGGATTTTCTAAAATTCTAGATAACATTCTATGTTTCCTGTCTCTGTTTGAAGTGAACAACATAAATTTTCTGCATAAATTTTCCTTCAGTAAATTACCTGTAGAACAAATGCCCGCGCTCGTCTGCCCCCGCCCCAATTTCATGCAACTAAGATTCTATCATATTTATGTGTGAATCGTAAATTGAACGTGAACTGAATCAAGAATCTTAAGATTCTGTTAAGTAGGATTAGGTGATGCATCCCTGAGTTAAAACTGATTGTGGATCAGGAGCTACATGCAAGTTTGAGCAATGAATCAGTAGTATTAGCAGTACCCTAAACTGTGCGACAAAAGAAACCTTGACATACAGCCTGAGTTGCTTCTGACTGGATGAATCAGTGCATTAGTACTTACTGCTCTACTTTTTTCTAGCGATATTACTGTAGTCATTAACTTAAATTGGCTGTGAAGAAAAATTCTAGGTACACAGAATTTAACCACATGAAATAATCGCAGCCATCCATATGCACGTGGGCGCTACGTGTATTGTGGGTCCTACATGTATATGGATTGCTGATATTGTTTTCTGTGATTGGTTTTGTGTACATAGAAGAACTGGGCCTTGAAAGAAAAGAGGAAAATGATGAGAGATTTATGTGCGCAATGCAGGTATGTGCAGGCGCCATTGGCTTATCCAAGAGAATGAAAGCGGAGAATGAATGGGGGTGAAGATTGGCTGCCATTCTGCATTTATTCTGATGGCAAATTTGCTGAGAGGATCTCTCCTTGTTACTGGTCTGACTATTACTCAGCCATCCCAAGAATGCCTAATATTATGCAACTCGCACCATGGGTTGCCAGGCTCTATTCTCAACTACCATAATACCATTAATACTACAATCATTCTATTTCCCACTGTGTTGCCAGGGAACCATGCTTAGACAGTATGGGGCCATGGCGCCCCTGCCTTTGAGCAACTCACATGTTATAGTAGACTGTTAAAGCTATATGTTTATATTATCTATACTATTCTGTAAACAGAGAACATTCATTTGGTGTTTCCCAATGTTGAAGTTATAAGGATCTTTTTATTTTTTAAATTACCCTCAACAAATCAGCCCGTAGTTACCCACTTCCTCTCTCTCTCTCTCTCTCTCTCTTTCTACAAGTCAGTCTGTAACTGGCTGCTCCCTCTCAATCTGTGCCCCATCTTTTTTTCTTTGTTTCTTTGTGCCCAGTCTTTAATTTGTAGTATTTTAAAATAATTCGAGTTGCACGCCTATCATATGTACCCAGGCACTAGTAAATTTATAATACCTGGCCTCCTTTTCCATTTGCTACACCTACCCACCTTTCACATATTGTATTGTAGTGGCTAAAAGTTAAAATGACTAACTCTGATATTCTAGTCGTTCTATTTTGTTCAACCAATTTATGACTGAAATAAAACCATACATTTATAACTAAATAGTCCAGAATATATCCTTGTTTAATTTTAAAAGGACTAACATTTTTATTAAATTTTAATAAAGAAATTGTATAGAACAAAGCTGCCAATCGTAAAATTCCTCTTCGAGCTTGACCATAGAAGTCTCTAACAGCTGTTGGGAAATTGAAATTAGAAAAGACAACACGGAGCAGAGCAATGGCATTACTTTATGTCTCATGCACAAAGTATACGTTAGGCCATATGTATAACTATTGGATGATATTTAATAATTATTTAAGATGTTCAAACTTAGTCGACCCGTCACGACTGAAATTTGCCAACGACTGAAATTTGCCATAATAATTTTCTTATGGCCCTTCCGTTGGTAGAATACTATAATAATCTTGATTCGGCCCGTGTGTTCTGTTTTTTGTTGTGATCCCCTTCTGTCTTGTACCGACTTTCAATGGTACCGACTTTCAAAGGTGTAATATATGTTGTCTTTCACAGATAACTATCTGACCGTCTAACCGTTAGATTTCTTAATTAACTAACTCATTGTAAAATATTTTTTATTTAAAAAAAACATTTTAAATGATTTTTTTGTAAAATAGTATATTTTTATTTTTATTTTTATTTTTTAGTGTTTAATTGACACAAAAAAAAAAAATTTTAAAATAATTTTTTTTTATTGTTAGATGGAAACAAGACAGTTTTTAAAACAAAGCTATAGCATATGGCTAGATTTGGTCTAATACCTCTTGAAACTTTGTTACTGTTTGGGATGGCTTTTCATGTTGTTTATTTGTGACTTGTTGTCGTTTTTTTTGAATTTTTGAATTTTTTGTTTAGATTTTTTATTCAACATGATAAAACAAATTTAAAAACATGTTATTTTAGCTAGAATTGAATTTTTTTTTATTAAAAACAAAAAAGGCCTTAAAAAGGGCCTTTTAAGACTTCCTTCATCTCATAGGAACATATTTTTATTTTTTTTGTCATTTATTTTTATTTTTTTGATTTTTCATAATAAGAAAAATTTAAAATATATAATTGTTTGAACTATCATGATTTTTTTACTAATGACAAAAAAAAGCCTTAATAAGGTCTTAAAGTGACCTTTTAAGACTTGTTTTCAACTAATATGATTTTTTTTATTTTGTGATCAATTTGTTTTACTTTTATGATTTCTAGTAATGAGAAAAATTTTAAAAATAGTATTATTTGAATTAACGTAAAAATTTTTTATTAAAGACAAAAAAAAACCTCAAAAAAGTTTTAAAAAGTTATTTCGAACAGTAGTCACTATCACCATTGGTTTATGTTAGGAATCACCATTGGTTTATGTTAGGAATGGTAACAGGATTAGTTTGGAGTGGAAGTGCGTTCTTCTACCTCATATCGTTTACTAATTGGGAGGGGTTAATTGGGCAGGATTGAGAAAAAATAATCGAAGAAGTGGCAGGACAGGAGCGAAACAGAAAATATATGTTTTACTTTAAAAGAGATTAATACTAATAATAATGTCATAATAAGTTATTAAAATAATAATATTGATCACTGACTAAAATTAAAAATAAAAAAAATACAAGTAAAAAATTAAAAATAAATATAATATTTTTTTATTTTAATTTTATTATATTATTAAAAAATAAAATTTATACACATTGTTATATGTTAAATATATTTAATTTATTTAATCAGGAACGTGACGAAAAAAAATGAGGCAAGAATTAAAAATACGGCGACTCTACCCGTTACCTATTGGGTGTAGAGAAAATTCGCACAAAATGGGACGGGAGAAGCAGTAGTGGGACCGGAGCGGGTAAAATTGGCATACTTAGTTTATGTGTATTCGTTTTAGAAGACGATACAAAAATTTAAAAATTTTAGAAGGATACACAAGACACGTCTCTTAAAAAAAATAGCTTACCATTTTATTTAAATAAAAATAATTTTACTTATGATGTAAAATATTTTATTTAAAAAAATTACTTTACTTAATTTTTGTTGGCTAAATAGTAAAAAATAAGTAATATATTTTACCAAAAAAAATATATTATGTTGAAACGAATGGAACCTTAATTTGTTATATCTTACTATTTATAATACGTATTTTACAATTTGATATATTGAAAAGATAAATCGATATATATCATGCATCATATCATATATTAAATATATTTTAAGATACATGTACGATAGATGGTGTTAGATGCGATATATTCAATACATTAATGCTTAATTATTTAGATGAGTTTAGTTTGTAAAAATAAATATTGTCTGAAAGTTTACATTGTTAAGATATTGAGAGTGTAGTTTTTTCCTTTGAACAACCTACTTAGAGAATTTAACAGTTATATATTAAAATTTTAAAGCTTAAATAATGTATTAAGACTATACGAAGAACATAATAATGCATTTATTGTTACAATTTGGTCGTATTAATGTATTTTAAGTGTTGGATGATGTATGTTTTTATTTTTGAGAATCTTACTGTATAATGTTATTAATTAATATTATTTATTAAAAAATTTTGTTTATAGACTAATTTATATTAATTGATTTAATCAAAGAAACCAATATTGAGCCGTCAAGGAAGGGTGGTCTGCCGGTCGAGAAGTCTTCTCTAAGAAAATTTATTTATTACAAATCAATCAAAGATTAACTTAAAAAAACTTTTATAAAAAAATGTAAATGACCTCCTTTGATACCAATAGAAAAATTCTGTTTGTAGATTGATTTGTATTAATTTATTTAATCAGAGAAGTCAAACGCCACAAAAAAATCAATAACTAAAAACAATCACATAATCGAAAATAAAGCAATTATAACCACACACGAGATGATAATTTTTACGTGAAAAATTCAAAACTGGATAAAAATTACAAGATCAATCCAGGTCCAAAGAAATCAAACACTATAACGAAAGTCGTTAGTTAAAAGAAAATCTTACAGATCATCGTTGAATCCACAGCCTACGAATGTAAGCTTACTTTTACCAAATCCACGTAGAAAAATTAAGAAAAACAAAAGAAGCATGCAGGTCTTTTAAAAGCGTAACCAGAGAAAAAAGAGGGTTCATGGGCTAAAGTACGAGAAGGGAAGGTGTTAGGCACCTATCTCGCCCAACTGTGAGGATGACCTCTATTTTGTCAATGTTGGTTCTTATTATATACTTTTTTAAAGGTAACATATACAGAATAGGAGGTTGAATAGAGTTCAAACAAAAGCAAATAACAAAGTAAAACCTAGCTACGATTCTTAGGGTCATGCAATTTGGTTGTCATTTTTAGATATGCCACACGTATAGTTTGAACAAAACATAGCGAAAAGCATGTGAGTGAGTAGTAAAATGAACAAATAAAGTCCTAAGGGACATGCAACAAAGTTTCACTTTCTAACATGCTATAAACATGCTATACAGAATAAAACAGAAAAGATTAAAACATTGTTTCGAGCTACTGGATATACATAAAAACTCACGGCCATAGCAACAAATGTTGCGACTGTGACAAATATATTCACAAACAGGCGACCGTTATATACATAGGGTTACCGTGAGGAACATAATAAACATATCTCACGACCGTCACATATAAATATTGCAGCTATTCTTTTTAGGAGGTTTAGAAAGGGCATATGCATTGCACAAGGCTTGAAACATGCTCAAATAGATATGATATGTAGGACAGAGACCATAGCCTATTGGCATTAGGTTAGATCTACTATCATTTATCCTTTATGCAAGCAATAACTCTAAACAGAATATACAAGATATCAAAAAAAAAAAAAAAAAAGAATGCCAGAGAACTTAAAACATAGTTATATGCTACTGATCTATCAAATACTACACGGGCGTAACAAATAAGATGACGGTCGTGACAAATATTAAGAAAAAGATGGCGGCCATAGCATTTACATAACCTCAAAAGCATGCAAATAGAAGGGTATATAGAATGGAGACCATGACCCACTAGATTTAGGCCAAATCTCTCATCCTTTACGCAATAGAAGGATAGAAAGAGGTACGGAAAGAGAAAATATTAAATAGAACAACAAAAGGATGTACAAACTTAAAATAAACATACAACAGAGGTTTAAAAAGGGTTTTAGCACTTCTGGCCTTAAAATAATATCACGGTTGTAACATTAAAATATTGTGGCCGTCCATATAAAGAGGCATAAATGTAGCGGCTCCTATAAAAAGGATACGATCATCACTATGGGTTTAATAGAACCTACGGCAGTGACATAAAATGTTATGGCTGTGATGTTTCAAAACCTCAGTATACTTCTAATGTGTTCAGTGTGCATCAAAACAAAATATGAACAAATGTGAATATATGAAACTACATGCTACAAAAATATTGTTAATAATGAAAGCTTAAAAGAAACGAATATTTACATTGAAATGAATGATAAATAATCAACAAAACAATTGAAACCTCATCCACGCCACCCTCGGGGGAAGAGAATGAGGGTTTAAGAAGAGTCGCGGGATCCTAAAGTTATCTCGTGTGAATATTCAACTTGAATGGCTCCTCAGTGGTGAGAATGCGATATCTTCTATCCAATATACGCACTCCAAGAGTTCCTCAGAGGCAAGAAAGAACACGAGCGAAGGTCGGGAAGTATGGGATGAATAATGGAATATCAGGTGGGAATGAATTTTGGAAAAGTTGTGTTATCCAGGCTGATTCTCTCATTTCTTGTGCAAAAATGACGCCTATTTATAGGCAAGGTGGGAGGCTAAACACCCTATAGAATGCTTCCATCTATCCAAAAAGGGGTAACAGTGACAGCCGCTACCTTATTGCTTTTGTACAGTACATCCTGCTACCTTTATGATGGTGAAAAGGACAACCGTGACTTTTAAAAGTCACGACTTGGATAAAAAGCAACTGTTGTGCCAAATAAAGTCATTGCTAAAATTAAGGTTTTTAAAAAGGTCACGGCATAGAAAGTAAAGACATGGCCTTTTCTAGGGATTTCAAAAATGTGGCGGTCGTGAGAATAGCAATGTCACGGCTTGAGGGGCTTTTGTGGTTTTCGTAGGTTTTGAGTCGTATTCATGTTTTTACTTGCTTGGGAGTATCTTTGAGCATGGTTTTCATACTTTCATCATTAAGGTGTATTCGAGATGGGTGCCTAAGATTTGGCTTGGTCAGATTGGGATGCCTACAATTGCCCCTCTTTGACAAAGCTTGCAGGAACTCATGGTGCAAGTAAATGTCAAAGCTCCAGAGACAAACCGATTTAACAAGTCACCAATCTTAGGCACAAACAAAATCTGCAAAAAAGCGCGATTGAACCTGAATTTCTATCGAGCTTCCTATGTACCCCATTATAAGGAATTAGACCGATCGTAGTTCGTGGGGTAATGCAAATGATGCAAACAGGCTAATCATTAGGGATGTGCGCGGGTCGGTACGGTGTGAATTGAGTAAAAATTCATTAATCAAACCATTTATGACAGTATAAAAAATCTCAACCCACCGTCGAATCATCCACTTTATAAAACTGACGGATTAATTAATTTTTTAGGCAGTTTTGCAATGATTGAAGTCCTAAAATTATTAGAGTTTAAGTGGGAATGTTGATTATTGTGTTGAATTTATTTTTTAATTGGAAACAACATTGAATATTTTGTGTTCAGGAACTGTTGAATATTGAACATTATTTAATTGAACATTACAATAAACATTATTTAATTGGAAACAACATTGCATATTTTGTGTGTCCAATTAAATAATGAATTCAAAACAAACAGTTCTCGTAAACAAACAATTCTCGTAAGAATTTGGTAGCTCAAATTTCACCTTGTTTCTTAATAATTAGATCCCCAACTTAGTATTGAACTTATTTGAGAATAAAACTAATTTTAGTATTAAGTAACATATGCGGTACGGGTCGGTGTTAAGCGGATAAGAGAAATTGTAACTGATAGTTCAAACCGACCCGCACATTTCCTTTGTAAACTTCCCAACTCGTCACTCTTCCTTTTTTTAATTTGCTTGAGTCGGTGCAGGGTAGGCATGTGTGGGACAGTTGAGCGGGTTGGGCGAATTTTTGAACTACTCTACTAACCATGATGCATGGTATGTGAGACCCGGACCCGTCTCTTTTTAAGATATTTATATATGTGTTGATGTATTCTTTTCCGTATGTGTATCTCTTGGTGTACGTGACCCTGTGATTTGGGGCGTGACAACTTGGTATCAGAACTCTGGGTTCGAATACCTAAGAGCCATGAAAAAGAGGGTACATAACCTTGTGAGGATGTATGTGTGCTTGATTGCATGTGTTACAGTGTTTTCCTAATATAAGCATGATAGCCTGTTTAGCTGGTTGTGTATATGTGGGCATGGAGATTGGACTTTAGGATTGATTAGTCTTGCCTTCTGGCATTTGGATTAACAAGCTTGTGAGCCAAGTTAGAGACGCGTTTTGCGGACGTAATTTCTAGTTAGGAATTTGAGTAGGTTGTCCAGATGGACGAGTCTTTCTTGTTGGTTTTCCTCGGTATGTGAGATATGTGTTGACATGATCTAAGTGGCTATGTGTTAGCATGCTTATCTATGATCTGTCTTTTACGTTAGCAATAACATGTTGTATGGATGCTTATCCTGTTGTACTGCTTTCGTTTAGCATTATGTCTACATGGGGAGGACGGGGCCGAGGTCGAGGCCGTGGCCGTGGTTCTGGCCGATGGGACGTTCCAGTCCCAGATGTTAGGGATGCTAATGCACCCCAAGGACCTGTTGGCTAGGGAGATCTGTTACGTGAGATAGTCGGCTCCATCCGGCCACTAGGGGAAGGGAGAGTGTACCTGAGCTGAGGGCGACGGTCGCGATGCGTTGGTTTCACCGTCTGGACCTTCCGACGTTTTTTGGGGATTCCAACCCCACGGTTGCCACTGAATGGCTAGAGTTGGTCACTAGGATTTTGGATACGCTTCAGATAGAGGAAGACGATATGAGAGTTACATTTGCTGCCTTCTAGCTGAGGGGGAGTGCTCACATATGGTGGAAGTTTACCAAGACCACAGTGGGAGGCACTTGGGAGGCGTTCACTAAAGTACTTCAGGAGAAATACTTTCTAGCTACTTTGAGAGATCGCTATAGAGAGGACTTTCTCTTCTTGACCTAGGGGACGATGACAGTGATTGAGTACGAGGCTGAGTTTACTAGCCTATCACAGTTTGTACAGGAGATTGTGCCTACTGATGAGTTTCGTGCGAAGCAGTTCAAGAGGGGTTTGAGGCCCTCTATCCGTGATAGAGTGGCTGCGTTTAGGATGCAGGTCTTTACTGAGTTAGTGGAGACCGCCATGAAAGTGGAGGATACTCTGAATGAGACACGCAGAGACAGGAACAGTCAGGGTTAGCAAGGAGGGGAACGTGCACAGGGTTAGGGACGCAGGGAGAACAAGTGTCAACGGACATCAGGTCCGCGTTCTCATCCGGTGGGGTCGTATCCGCTACAGTTTTCTGTATCCGTGCCCCCTATAGCTTCAGCGGGTAGGTCGGAGCAGAGAGCGTCTGTTTGTTATAGATGCCAATGGCCAGGGCATCGTGCGACAGAACCGTAGTCCGACGCCGGTTTAGTCACAATTGCAGATGCAGGGAAGAGGACCAGTGGTATGTTTTGAGTGTGGGCAGTCTAGGCACATCGGGAGGGATTACCCTAGAGGAGGGAGCGTGCAGAGCACAGCTGGAGCATCTGTTACTCCATCAGTCCAAGAACGTCAGCTATCTCGATTTACAGAAGGGGCGCATCAGTGCAGTCAGGAAGACAGCCGATAGTTCAGGGCCACAGTGGGCAGACCAGAGCTTATGATCTTGCAGATCCCAGTTCATCCAGAGCACCGGTCGTGCCCAATGCTGCTTCTACCACCTCTATGATTAGAGGTACTCTTCTAGTCCTTCGATCATGGGCCAGTGTCCTTATCGACACGGGAGCATAACATTCGTTTATATCATCTGCTTTTGCATCTGCTTTGGGATTGGAAATGGATTGGTTGGGTAGTACTTTAAGCGTGGAGACCTCAGTCAGTGGGAGTGTGACGCTGAGTCTAGTATGTAGATCCTGCGTGTTGGAGATTGCCGGCTGTTGCTTAGAGTTCGACTTTGTCATTCTAGACATGACCACGTTTGATATCATCCTAGGGATGGATTGGTTGACCACCTATCGTGCCTTTATCGATTGTAATCGACGGAGGGTGACGATTTGTACACCTGAGGGACATTGTTTTTGCTTTGTGGGAGACCGGGATGAGGGTTTGATATCTATGCCGGGTGTTGTGTGGAACCAGGGCAACCTGGGTTTCCTCTTTGCAGCCTTTATGTTGGATGAGGAGGTCAGGATTCGAGGGGAGTTATCTCCAGTGGTTTGCAACTACCCAGATGTCTTTTCTGACGATCTGTTTGAGTTGCCACTGAGCCGTGAGGTAGAGTTCTTCATTGATCTAGTTCCCGGAGATGCTCCCATATTTATACCATCTTATCGTTTTTCACCCGCTGAGTTACGTTAACTCAAGGTACAATTTCAAAAGTTGCTTAATAGGGGTTCATACGTCCGAGTACTTCACCGTGGAGAGCTCCTTCTCTTTTTGCAAAGAAGAAGGATGGATCTTTGTGTTTGTGTATTGACTACCGAAAGCTGAATCAGGTGACAGTGAAGAACAAGTATCCGATGCCGAGAATAGACGATTTGTTTGATCAGTTGAAGGGGTTGAGCTGCTTTTCTAAGATTGACTTGAGATCGGGGTACTACCAGTTGAGGATTAGGGATGAGGACATAGTGAAGACTGCCTTCCAGACTCGCTATGGCCACTATGAGTTTCTGGTTATGCCGTTCGGTCTGACGAATGCGCCGGCTACTTTCATGAGTTTGATGAATCAGATCTTCCATCCACATCTGGATAAGTTTTATGGTGGTGTTTTTGGATGACATTCTTATCTATTCACCCATTAGGGAGGCACACGAGGATCACTTGCGTATTGTGCTATAGATTTTGAGAGAGCATCTCTTGTATGCGAAGTTCAACAAGTGTGAGTTCTGGATGTCTGAGGCAAAGTTTCTTGGACACGTCGTGTCATCAGACGGGGTATTAGTGGATTCGTCGAAGACAGACGCAGTGACTGGTTGTGAGCGATCGAAGAGCGTCTTTGAGATTCGTAGTTTTCTGGGTCTAGCAGGGTACTATCGGTGGTTTGTGAAGGATTTTGCGAGACTTGCTGCACCAATGACGCGTCTAACACGGAAGGGAGATGTGTTTGTATGGAGTCAGTCTTGTGAATCAACATTCCAGGTGCTGAAGACGAGGTTGACTAGCGTGTCAGTGTTGATCATTCTAGAGCGAGGCTTGGGATACACAGTATACTGTGATGCTTCACATGACGGTTTATGCTGTGTTCTGATGCAGGCGGGGAAGGTTGTAGCTTATGGTTCTTGACAGTTGAAGATGCACGAGAAGAACTACCCTACACATGATCTGGAGTTGGCAGCCATGGTCTTTTCCTTGAAGAAATGGCATCACTATCTTTGTGGTGAGCATTTCGAGGTTTTCTCCGATCACAAGAGCTTAAAATATTTTTTTTCGCAGAAGGATATGAACTTGCGCCAACGAAGATGGATGGAGTTGTTAGAGGATTATGACTTTGACTTGCAGTACCATCCAGGGAAGGCCAATGTGGTGGTAGACGCTCTCAATAGGAAATCCCATGGGTTGTTAGCTTCTATAACTATACGTGAGTGGGACATGCTTGGAGAGATTGGGGAGTTTGATCTATATATCGGGGAGATAGTGACGAGTGCCACTTTGTTTTCAGTAGTTACTCGGCCAACATTGATAGCACGTGTGCTAGAGGCTCAGATGATACGAGATCGTGTTACCAGTGGAGAGGATACAACAAGATGGGTTGTGGGTTTAGATCAGAGTTTGAGATTAGTAGGGAGGCTATTTGTGCCAGAGTCATGCCAGGAGGATATCTAACATGAGTGTTATCATTCTCGCCTTGCAGTGTATCCTGGAGGCACGAAGATGTACCATGACTTACGACGTCAGTTTTGTTGGATAGGGATGAAGAAAGACGTGATCCAGTTTGTTTCTCAGTGCCTTACCTGTCAGAAGGTGAAGGCGGAACACCAGAGATCGACGGGCTTGTTGCAGCCATTACCGATATCAGAGTGGAAGTGAGAGTACGTCACAATGGACTTTGTGTCAGGACTTCCTCGGTCACCTAGGGGACATGACGCTGTGTGGGTTGTGGTCGATAGATTGACGAAGTTTGCACACTTTCTCTCAATCCATGTGAAGGATTCAGTAGAGAGACTGACTCAGTTATATGTCAGAGAGATAGTCCGGTTGCATGGAGTGCCAGTTTCTATAATTTTTGACTGAGACTTGCGCTTTTTGGCAGAGTCTTCAGGAGGCTTTGGGGACGAGCTTGATGTTCAGTACTGCCTTTCACCCCCAGACAGATGGCCAGTCTGAGAGGACTATACAGATTCTGGAAGATATGTTGAGGGCTTGTGTTCTTGATTTTAGAGGTTCGTGGAAGGATCATCTACCATTGGCAGAGTTTGCATACAACAACAGCTATCAGTCCAGTATTGGGATGGCACCATATGAGGCTTTGTATGGTAGACCGTGTAGATCACCCGTGTGTTGGACAGATGTGGGAGAGACCACAGTCTTGGGACTCGACATGGTGTGAGAGATGACTGAGAAGATTGCAGTGATACGTCAGCGTCTTTTGACTGCACAGAGTTGCCAAAAGAGTTATGCAGATAAGAGGAGGCGACCTTTGGAGTTTACGGTGGGAGATCACGTGTTTCTCAAGGTCTCATCACGTAGAGGTTTGATGAGGTTTGGTCATAGCGGGAAGCTATCGCCGTGTTTCATCGGACCTTTTGAGATCCTTGACAGGGTTGGAGATGCTGCTTACGTTTGGCTTTTCCACCTCAATTAGCATTTGTGCATAACGTGTTCCACGTTTCTATGCTACGAAGGTATGAGCCCGATCCTTCTCATGTGTTAGATTAGGCTGAGCTGCAGGTTGATGAAGATGCTAGTTATGAGGAGCGTCCAGTGAGGATTCTTGATACAAAGGAGCAGGTGTTGCGGGGCAGGACAATTGCTTATGTCAAGGTCCTATGGCTTCATCACGGGATTGAAGAAGCGACATGGGAGCTGTAGTTTGGGATGTGTGCTTGATACCCATACCTGTTTACCTCGTACATTGTTGTGAATTTCGGGGGCAAAATTTCTTAAGGGGGGAGAGTTATGAGACCCGGACCCATCTCTTTTTGGGATATTTATATATGTGTTGATGTATTCTTTTCCGTATGTGTATCTCTTGGTGTATGGTTTATGTTTCCAGTTGTAGAACAACATGTTTTGTATAAGGGCTATACATGTTATGCATGCAGGGGTTCGGCTTGGATGCCTTTTTAAGTTTTCTCTCCCAGCGTTGACCGCTCGAGTGGTGGGGAGTTCGCTCGAGCGGGATGGTGGCAGATTGTTGGTCCGAGAGGTGACCGCTTGAGCGGTGCTTGGGCGCTCGAGCGGTGGTGTGGCAGGGCCTATGTCGGCAAGGGGCCCGCTCGAGCGGTGGGGACTGCACTCGAGCAGTGGGTCATGGGTGCGAATTTCTATAAAGCCTGGCAGCCTTGGTTTTTGGGCAAAAAATATATTTTTCAAACATATCTCTTCTCTCTCTTCGTTTCTCTACCATCTCTCTAGCTTTCGGGTGGCTCGGGATTAGTTTTTCGCAGATGGATAGCAGATCCTTACTGTTGGCGACGTGGCTTCGTATCTATCCGGACGGATTCCCGTTCTAACGAGGTTGGATTTTGAGGCGTCGAGCTTTTAGCTCTTTGAGGTAGGATTCTAGACCTACAGCTGTTAAAAGGGTGATATATGTGATTATACTTGCTTTTACCCGGTAGAAATGCTTTAAATGTGATTTTCATGTTTAAAACCTTGGTTTTGGGTAAAAAGGGGATTTTACGCCTTTTCTTGATTTTATACATGAGCAGGGTGTGTTTACATCCGTGGTTTTCAAAAGGAGAATTGAAAATGAGATGTTGGTGAATTTTGTAAAAATAATACTTTTTGGAGGTTTGGAGCTAACCCTTGGGGTTGAGTCTCAATTTTATGAAACTATGTTGTTACATGCTTGTAGATCTCCATGTGGATGGATTGGATCCTTTTTTACATGCGATGTAAAACTGTTTTATGGGTTTTTAAATATTTTTCATAGATGTACCGGGACAATGGGTGTGTTTGTGATGAGTTGGGCTTCCATTGCTCATCGGTGTAAGTCCAGAACCGTGCGCAGAGTAGGTACTCAGTTTCTTCGGGTTAGTTCCCGTAAATTGAGGGTGGGTGCTCAGCTCCCTCGGGCTCAGGTCCCGTAAATTGAGTGGTTGGGTGCTTAGTACCCTCGGGCTCAGGTCCCGTAATTTAAGTGGTTACATTTTCGTGACTCGATATAGAGCTTGTCATGACCAAATGGGCCTTCAGTGGTAACTAGGGTAATGGGCAAGAGTTTATAGTTGTTACCTATGTCTGTGTCGCAAAATCGGTACATAGGATCTCATTTTACTATGTTCTCCTCTCCTGTGTGATCGGAGTGGAGGAAAACTGTTTGATTGCTTTTTCTTAATTGTGGCATGATATATGTGAGGATTATATGCATAGTTTGAAGGATAAAAACGTAGGTTTTATGAGATTAAAACCTTTTTGAGGCCCGTGTGGCTTGATGGAAAACTTGTAATTTTTGAGAGAAAAACCTTTTTTTTAGCTCCTGTCGTTGAGCCTGTATGTGTGTAATTGCATAGCTTTCTTTACAGCTATACTATCTTTTTCTATTGGATTTTGGCTCTCGGTGTAGGATTTTGCTGTAAAAATATTTTCAGGTGACCATGTGGAGTTGACCTAGAGGCTTGTGGTGATGGAGAGCTTGCTGTAGTTTTTCTATTTTGGACTTGTACTTATACAAGTATTGCCTGTTTCAGAAGGCTAGTTTTGTACGCCTTTTGATAATATATTTATTAATGTATGAGAATGCATGTTTTTTTTTAGTTTATGACAGTTAAACCGTGGAAATTTTATCAAATGTTGTATCTTATGGTTTTCCAACTATAAACCTTATTTTCATAAACGATTTTGGTGGGCTTTCGTGTGACCCTGGGATTTGGGGCGTGACATGGTAGATGCAAAACATGGTGCAGGTACAAGATATAATGCAAAATATAAGAACTTTAAAAGGTCGAGTCAGGACCTGAAGAAGCAATCAATCAAATTAATGCTTTAAGAACTCCAACGAAGGTGCCTACGAACCAAGGCTTAAGGTGCTTAGAACATTGGGACTTGGCAAAGAGGTATGCTTAGTCATCTATGGCTTAAAAGAGGTATACCTAGTCTTTTAAGGCTTAAAAGAGGTGTGCCTAGTCTTCTAGGGCTTAAAAGAGTTATGCACAGTCATCTAGGACTTGGAAGAGGTATGCCTAGTCTTCTAGGGCTTAAAAGAGGTATGCCTAGTCATCTAGGACTTGAAAGAGGTATGCCTAGTCTTCTAGGGTTTACAAAAAGGTATGCCTAGTTTTCTAAGGCTTTAAAGAGATATGCCTAGTCTTCTAGGGCTTCAAAGAGAGAGACTAATGTGGTTAAGGTCAGTTTAAGGTCCTAAGGTTGGCCAAACACTTAGGGGGTAAGCTTATCGGTGTTAGGTCATGATGAGGACCATCAAGAGTAAAGGGACAATTTTTGGGTCGTTCGAGGACCGAAAAGTCAGTGTAATGGTCACGAGATAGACCAAGAGGTCAGTTTAAGGTCATGAGGAGGACCAATGGTTCAAAGGGGAATTTTAAGGTCGTGCGAGGACTGACGAACTAATTTAAGGTCATGAGAAGAACCGATGGTTCAAAGGAGTATTTTAAGGTCGTGCGAGGACTGACGAGCTAGTTTATGGTAATGAGGAGGACCTGTTGTTGGCCTAACAAGGCTTCAATAACTGTTTTAATGATAACAAACCTATATATCTAATTGTGCAAATTAAGTTTATAGAAAATATATATTTAGCACAATCAAATGCATAAAGTGGAAGTCATGACGCATATTTCAAACACTTTGGTGATAAGCTTTTGGAACAAGACAAAGAATGAAAGATTGAAGAACTTCAAGAAGTGAAGAATTTCAATTGTATTTTTAGGATCTATGTAAAATTACTAAACTCATAATTATATCTTTTTGAAGCTCATAGGAATCTTAAATTATCTTAAAAAATATTTTTCCAAAACATAGAGATCAAAACCTTTTGGAAAATCAAAATTCTGGAATTTTAGCGTTCTAATCGACTAATGCATTGTATTCAGTCGAATGAAAATAGTCTGTGAAATAAATTTTGAGTTTCAACACCGTCCAATCGATTGATCTTCAGATCCAGTCGACTGAATGCTAGTCTAGTCGACCGAATGAGTTTATCCTGTCGATTGAACATGCTTAATTTTGAATTTTATGCTGAAATGGCTAGTTTGACATTTTCATAAATAGCCCAATGGCTAATCCAGGATTGGGGCCTATATATAAAGCCCTTGAGCTATGGTTTTATTTACTAAAAGCCTCTCAAACATTCTCTCATAAACATTCTTCATTTGTGCTTAAACTCTTGAGTTTTTTATTCATATTTTGAGAGAAAAGATTGTTTAGATTTCTCTTTGACCTTCATTGATATATTCTTTTGAGAAGTGAGTTAGTGTTTTCAATTCTTGTACTCATCCGCTCATCATAGGAGCATTCCTTTGTATGCTTTCTTGTCATTCTATTGTATTTGAGAAAGGCATTTCTCAAAAGTGGTTAATCTGCCTACAAGGATTAGATTGCTTGAGAATGGTACATTCTCAAGAGAGGCTACTCTGCCTATTGAATGAGTGATAGTGAAAAATCCTTATAGCGGTTGGCTTGAGGCAAGAATGTTGACCGTTGCGCCGAATCTTGTAAAAATCGTGGTGTCATTCTTCTAACTTGCTTATTTTTGTTTATATTATTCTATTGTTGCTTGTCTTTGCATCACATACATTTGGACTTGAATCATTTAATATGTAAATCATTACTTGTGTCTTTAAATTTTAAAACAAGAAAAGTTTTGAATCCTGTGATTTCACTTTGCAAGAAACATTATCAATCAAGTATTCTTGTACTTAAAATTTTCTATGAAGAAGCTATATTTGAAAACACACTTGCAAATTAAAACTGAAAGCTATACTTGTATTTAAACTAGAAAAGTGTTGAATATATTGTAAATTATAATATACACTTGCACTTAAATCTTCTAACAAAAAGTTTTTATTTGTAAGATTAATTAAAATTTATACTTGTGTGTTAATCTTCAAACAAGTAGCTATATTTGAATATATACTTGTGAATTAAAAAGTCATATACTTGTATTTGAATATTTGAACTAAGATTTTTTAAATATTTAATTTACCCATCTTCTTGGGATTACATACTACTATCACCTGTGATGATCCAGTACGTGCTTATTTTTTTTGTTTTTCTTTTTCGATTAAGTGTTATGATTAATTGTTCGTTAACGGTTGAATTAATGATATGTGGAATCAAATTGAGATACATGATAATGAATAATACTAATACGGGGATGTTAACAAAATATTCAAAATAATAAAATGTAAGCAAAGGTAGAAATTTGAGTTGAGTTTTTGAGAAATTCGCAGAATTCAGCTTCGGGGGTCACCGTTTGAGCGGACTGTCAGGAAATATTTAGACGATTCCTAAACATTGGAGAAGGTTGGAGGTTTTATTTAAAATCCACGTGAGACCCCCCATTTATATTTCTTCTTTTCTTCTCTTCTTCTTCCCTTTCTAGAGAGAGAAATCCAAGAACCCTCATGAAACCCTAACCCTCCATCCCTCTAATTGAAGCTAGATTGAGAGCAACCAAGGGAGGAATCGAAGCTTTGGAGTAACGATGTGGAAGATTGAGCACCAAAGAGGCAAGAACACACACAATCCAAACCTTAGGAGGAGAGATTTGAAGAAATCTCAAACTTTTGAGCAATCTAAGGTAGGATTTAGACTATCTCTCGTGATTTTTTGCGACTTGTGTTGACTTTTCTCATTAGAGTAAACCCTAGTGTGATATATATGAATTTTAAGACTTGAATTTGGGTTGGAAACATGATTGATGAGTGTTTAAGGGGATTAGGGATCTAGAACTCAAAATAGGGGAAGTTTTGGGGTTTTCTCGGACTACTGTGTGCTCGAGCGGAGCTCTGTCTGCTCGAGCCGTCACACGGCAGAGAGTTTGGGCGCTCGAGCACCGCATTGTCTGCTCGAGCTGACTTACTGAGCTATGCCAACTTCAATTGATTGTATCTCCCTCATTCGGACTCTGAATTAAGGTCGTTCTTATACTCAAACTGAAGTCCCGAAAGTCCTCTTTCCAATGACACTACTCTCACAATAAATTGGATTTTATAGAAATGGTTATGACTAAAATAGTGAGGGTATGTCAAAATTTTTAAACCGTTGTTTGCCCGTTTTTGGCCAAATTTATGGAAAGATGTTATTTTATCACCGTTGGACCTTTATATCAAATATATTGATTCTTGGGCTATATAGATACATACATACATTTAACCCAGGTTAAGGGCTTGACATGAAATGTGTGAGTTAGATTAATGGGTTGGATTTTATAAAAATTTCAAGTTTTCTAATTAGAATGGGAATTTTGAACAGAGGGAATGGATGCTTGAAGGTTTTCTTAAATGTTTTATTTAAAGCTAACTAAATCTAAGTACAGGAAAGAGAGTAGTTAATATTTAACCGTGTGTGTATACGATGGGTGCATTCCACTTGTTTAAATATGTCGTTTTCCCATCAAGCTAACTATATACTGTTGAAAGTTATGAGAAATTGAATATTAAAGATGATAAGAAATACAATTGAAATTGAAAATTTGTATATTGAGGTTTATGATGCATGTGGCTTGAAAAGGGAGATTGATTACTAGTCGCGGGGAAGCAAACGAGCAACTCGAGACAATGCTAACGAATGAGGCTAAGTTGGGCTCCAAGTCGAGAAACTGCATCCCTTTCAGCAGCCTAATTGATTCGTCCATCCGAAGATGGGAGTAGTAGGCAGAGATCATGGAATTCCATGAGACAAGGTTTCTGTGGGGCATTTCGTCGAACACCCGACGAGAAGATGCTAAGGCGTAACATTTTGAGTACATGTCGATGAGAGCAATTTGGATAAAGACGTCGGCATCAAAACCGGAGAGAAATACGTGAGAACGGACCTTTGTGGTGTCTCGTATGGAGCCGAGCTTGGCACAGGCCTTGAATACCAGTGGTAAGGTGAAGTTGTTGCCTTTAACCCCAACAGAGTTGACCATTGAGGAGTATATTTTAAGAGTCTGTGACAAGGAGCCATCTTCGGTGGATGTTGGGAGCATCACGTTCCAGAAGTAGAGGCCGCTTTGCAACTTCACCTTCGTGTCGTTAGATTGCATTACTTTCTTTATGCATCGATATGTATTAATCCAGACAAAGAGCTCACCCAAAAAGATTTATTGTGAGTAGGTTTTGCTTCATGTTCGTCGACACTTTGTAGCTTGGGGTGCTACAAAGTGTCAGCCTGGGACATTTTCTCAGCTTTGCCCTTCCATATCTATCAATTTTGTTAATTCGGCGGGTGGAATTCACAATCTAATGGCTTATGCTTCGTTTGGTCTTGGTTTAGAGTGATTTATTTAAAATTTTGAAAAATAACTTTTTATTTTTATAATACCAGTTTTAATCCACTTTTAAACCAAATAAATTTGTTGTTTATTTAACTTAAAAGTTATAAAACCAAAAAAACTTGAGTTTAACCCTAGAGTTATCAAATGAAAACTGATTGTTGAATTTTCATGCACTGAGTTTTTTATGTACACTAACCTTGGAATCCATCTAAGATCACTGGTCAACTCTAATTCTTGTCATGCCTTGGACTTCAAGCCTCGATGACACAACTTACAAGAAAAATAAAAACTAAGCATCGATAGATGTGTGAAAGAGCACTAGAGCAGCCAAATTTGGAGGTCTATTCAGAGATACAGTTTACTTTTTTTTATTCACTATGACAAGAAAAATTTAAATAGCATAATTATTTACATTAATAATAAAAAAATTAGTAAAAATAAAAAGAAAATTGTATTAAAAAAGGGTAGGCCAAATGCACTCTTAGAAAGGAAGCCCTTCAAAAATTTTCAAATAGAGATTACCAAAGTGCAAAACATTTTGGCCATAATTTGCAACTAGCTTAAAAGTTAATTTTTGTGTTTTTGCGTTTTTAGCTACAAAAAAGGTTGTTTCTTAAATTAGCTTCTAAATTAGTTTTTTTTTTGAAATTAGTTCATTGGGTAAAAAGTTTATTTTATTTATTTTTTTGCTTTTTGTTAAAATTGAACAATTTTATCCTTCTACATAGTTAAAAATTATAATTATATATAATTGCTAGTAGTAGTAGTTGTTGAGAATTTTGACTCAAATCATGTTTGAGTTGAGTAGACTTCTAGTCTATCATGTTACTAAATCTTATCCACATCAATTTGACTTTTTGAAGAGTTCGAAAGAATATGAATTTGCACAAGTTTGATTAATTTTGAATTTGACGAGCACAAGTATTTCTGTTTCTCTCCTATAAAAATGAATATAGTCTCAAATTTTTCGGCGTGCAAATTTTGTTTGAGAGAAAATTTATAAGAGTCGAGTGATTTGTTATCCTTTATCCATATATTGAATTTTGCCACACGTGGACTTATCAAGGTTGTATACTAAAAATCATGAATTTTATTTAATTTTAGTATTTAATTTTATTTTAATAAAATTATTTATCTATTTTATGAGAATCTTAATGAATAATGTATGTAATATCATTTTTTTAATGTTATGCATGATTGTCCTTTATTCTGTACAGTATTTAATTTGGTACGTAGAGTATGGCTTGTACATAGAAGATCAGATTATAGATTCTTGTACAGTATAAGTTTGGTTCACAGTTTAAATGAAAATGGACAAAATATCGGTATAACTGTAGCACAATGTTTTAGTAAACATATTGTTCCGACTTGTTGGGTTAGTACACTTTGTGTGTATTGAACATGACCACATTGGGACAATTAATTTTATACTGATTATATAAATAAATTCACATTCTAAGGTTATTATGAGTGGTTATATTCTTAATTATGAAATAATTATTATTTGCGTATATTTAATATTCGTTACTTTAATTCATTAGAGAGTGCGATCTTTTATGGATCTATAGTCCTTATGAGTTAGATAGCGATATTAATTATATGATGAATATTAATTATTGACGGAATCTATGTCACGATTGTTCGGGATCCACGTACCGATTGTTCGGGATTGACGATACCCCTTTAAGGAAGTTTATAAGTTTTGACTTGGCCAAACTCTGTAGGTGGATTTGATTATCCGGCGGTTAAATAAGTTAAGCGAAAGGGTTTAAGTAAATTTTAAAATGTCGATTAAATTAAATTGTCAGTAATCAAATTTAATTGGCGGGTATTGAGAATATTAACGTGGAAGATGAGTTAAGTTATTAATAATATGAGCTCAATGCAAACTAGTCTTGAGACTATGGTTAAGAGTGCAGTTATAATTTTTTGGTGGAGTGAACTGTAATTTAGCGTTTTATGAAAGTTGCTGTGAGACCCTGACCCTTATCTTTTGAGTTGTTTATATATGTGACGCTTTTATTCCAGTATATGAGCAGTATCGATGCATGGTTTATGCTTTAAAGTTGTAGAAAAGTATGTGTAGATGTGTTACACGCTTTTCGGGGTTTGGTAGGAGCTCTTTGGCTTGTGTTTGGACAAAAAATCATGTTTGCTTCACCAAATCGAGACCAAAATAAAAATAGAAATTCCAGTAGCCTTTTTGTGAGGTTTGGTCGACTGAGGGGATAGGTTCGGTCGACTGAACAGGTTTTTAGGAGTTCGGTCGACTAAACTGGAGGCTGTTCACGCTTTTCAAGGGGCTTATGTTGACTGAAGCTGCCTCTTCAGTCGACTGGATAACCTTTTTGACGCGCTTATAAGAGCTTCTAGGGGCTGGAGTGTTTGGAAAAGGCTTTTTTAAGAGCTAAGTTTCCATTTTCTCCTCCTTCTCTCTAGCTTTGAGGGCTCGAGGCTTGGTTTGTTGTTGATTCCTTTGTGGATCCTTGCTATTGGGGTCGAGGGCTTCGCATCCATCCAGTTGGATTCTCGTTCTGACGCCGTTCAGTTTTGAGACGTCGAGCTCTTGACTCTCCGAGGTAGGATTCTAGACCTACTACTGTTATGAGGGTATTATATGCAGTTATACTTGTTTTCACCAGGTAGAAATGCATAAAATGTTGTTTATATGTTTTAAACTGTGATTTTTGGATAAAAGTTAGTTTTTACGCCTTTTTCGGTTGTATGCATGTCTCGGGTACGTGGTATCCGTGGTTTTCAAAAGAGGTTTGAAAACGAAATATTTTGTGAAAACGGTGAAAACGTGATTTTGGAGGTTTGGAGCTAACCCGCGGGGTTGAGTCTCATTCTTTAAACGTTTTGTTAGAAATAATTTTCAGATCTCCATTCTTTTGGATTGGATCTCTTTTATACAAGTGTTGTATAAACTGTTTTTGGATTTTTGTAGTTGAGCTACGGTGAATTTTTAAATGTTCTCTTTAAATGTACTGTAACAGTGGATATGTTGAGTTGGGATTCCATTGCTCATTGGTGTAAGTCCGAAAACGTGTGCAGCGGAGGTGCTCTGTACCTTCAGGTTAGTTCCCGTAAATTGAGTGTGATTGGGTGCTTTGTACCCTCGGGCTCAGGTCTCGTAAATTAAGAAGCAGGTGCTCTGTACCTTCGGGCTAGTTCCCGTAAATTGAGTGGTTTGGTTGCCTCAGGTAATGGAATTATTGTTGTGACTCCGTATAGAGCTTGTCATTATTAAACCTACGGGTCGAGGGTAATGGACGAGAGTCTATAGTTGTTACCTTTGTCGGTATGGCAGAGTCGGTACGTAAGTCTACATTTTATCTTCTCCTCGGCTGTGTGGCCTGAGTCGAGCTTACTGTTTTATTTACAGCTTTCCCTTAACTGTGGCATGATATCTATTAGGATGATATGCATAGTTTGAAGGATGGAAATGTGGATTTTATGAGATAAAACCTTTTTGAGACCCGTGTTAGTCTGATGGAAAACTTATAATTTTTGAAGAAAAATCTTTTCGGCTCCCGTGGTTGAGCCCGTGTGTGTATAATTGCATAGCCTACTTTACAGTTTTACTGTCTATGTTCTATTGGGCTTTGGCTCACGGTGTGAAATTTTGCTGTAAAACCTTTTCAGGTGAGCACGATGAGTTGACATAGTGCAGAGGTGACGGAAGACTTGCTATAGTTTTTCCTTTTCGAGACATGTGCTTATACATGTGACGCTTGTTGAGGTTGGTTTTGTACGCCTTTTTGGCGATATATTTATTCATGTATGAGATGCATGTTTTCAGTTTATGAGAGTTGAACTGTGGGGACTTTTGTCCAAATATTGTATATTTTTATTATCAACTATGAAACCTATTTTCTTAAATGGGTGTTTTAGTGGGCTTTCGCGTGACCCGGATGTTTGGGGCGTAACAACTTGATAACAGAGCTCTGGGTTCGAATACCTATGTGCCATAGGAAAGAGGGTACATCACGTTGTGAGGATGAATGTGTGCTTGATTGCATGTGTTCAAGGGTTTTCTTACATAAGCATGATAGCCTGTTCAACATGATGATTGTGTATACGTGGGTATGGAGGTTGGACCTTAGGATTGATTTGTCTTGCCTTCGGGCGTTTGGATTAACATATTTGGGAGCCATGTTAGAGACGCATTTTGCGGACGTGATTTCTAGCAGGGAATCTAAGTAGGTTATCTAGATGGACGAGTCTTTTTTGTTGGTTCTCCTTAGCATGTGAGATGTAATGACATGATATTACGTGGCTATGTATTAGCATGCTTATTTGTCTTTTACGTTAGCAATAACATGTTGTATAGATTTTTATCCTGTTATGTTTCTTTCGTATAGAGTTATGTCCATGCGGGGAGGACGAGGCCGAGGTCGAGGCTGTGGCCGTGGTTCTGGCCGAAGGGACGTTCCAGTCCCAGATGTTGGGGATGCTAATGCACCCCAAGGACCGGTTGCTGAGGGAGATCTGTTGCGTGAGATGGTCGGCTCCATCCGGCAACTGGCTGAGGCCTCTAGGGGGAGAGAGGCCATACCTGAGCCGAGGGCAACGGTTGCGATGCGCGAGTTTTGCCGTCTAGACCCCCTACCTTTTATGGGGATCCTAATCCCACGGGTGCCACTGAGTGGCTGGAGCTGGTTACCAGGATTCTGGATTCACTTCAGATTGAGGAAGATGATCTGAGGGTTATATGTGCCGCCTTCCAGCTGAGAGGGAGTGCTCACATGTGGTGGAAGTTCGCCAAGACCATAGTAGCAGGCACCTTGGATGCATTCACGAAGGTATTTTTGGAGAAATACTTTCCAGCGACTTTGAGTGATCGAGAGGACTTCCTGTTTCTGACACAGGGGACGATGATAGTGCTTGAGTACGAGGCTGAGTTTACTAGCCTATCTAGGTTTTCACAGGAGATCATTCCTACTGATGAGTTTCGTGCAAAATGGTTCGAGAGGGGTTTGAGGCCCGCTATCTGAGACAGGGTGGCAGCATTCAGGATGCAGGTCTTTACAGAGCTGGTCGAGACTGCTATGAAAGTGGAGGACACTCTGAATGAGACGCGCAGAGACAGGGACAGTAGGAGTCAACAGGGCGGGAGACTCACACAAGACCAGGGGAGCAGGGAGAATAAGCGTAGACAGACATCTGGTTCGAGTTTGCATCCGGTGGGGTCGTATCCGCCACCGTCTTCTGCATCCATGCCTCCCATGGCTTCAACGGGACGGTCAGACCAGAGAGCACTTGTTTGTCATAGATGCCAGCGGCCAGGACATCGTGCGGTGAAGTGCAGGAGTGCAGCGCCTGTTCAGGCACAGTCGAAGTCACAGGCACAAGGGAGGGGGCCGGTGATATGTTTTGAGTGTGGCTAGTCTGGGCACATCCGTAGGGACTGTCCTAGAGGAGGGAGTGTGTGGAGTACAGCAGGCGCACCAGCTGTTCCATCAGGCCAGGGACGACAGACGTATCAGTATCCTAGAGCTCAAGCGTCCAGATTTGTGGAAGGGGGTGTGTCAGTGCAGTCAGGTAGACAGTCGGTAGTTCAGAGCCGCAGTGGACCGACCAGAGCTTATGTTCTTACAGATCCTAGTTCATCCAGAGCACCGGTCGTGCCCGATGCTGCTGCTACCACCTCCGTGATCAGAGGTACCCTTCTAGTTTTTAGATCATGGGCCAGTGTTCTTATCGACACTGGAGCATCGCATTTGTTTATATCTTCAGCTTTCGCATCTGCATTGGGGTTGCAAATGGATTGGTTGGGTAGTACTATGTGCGTGGAGACCCCTGTGAGTGGGGATGTGACGTTGAGTCTTGTCTGTACATCCTGCGTGTTGGAGGTCGCCGGTCGTTGTTTAGAGTTTGACCTTGTTATCCTAGACATGATTGCGTTTGATGTCATCCTAGGGATGGACTGGCTGACCACCTATTGTGCCTTCATCGATTGCGATCGACGGAGGGTAACAGTTTGTACACCGATGGGAGATTGCTTTTGTTTTATGGGAGACCAAGATGAGGGTTTGAGGTTTATGCCAGGTGTTGTGCGGAACTAGGGTAACCTTGGTTCCCTTTTTGCAGCCCTTATGTTGGATGAGGTAGTTGGGGTTCGAGGGGAGTTACCTCCGGTGGTGTGCGACTATCCTGATGTCTTTCCTATTGATCTGTTTGAGTTGCCATCGAGCCGGGAGGTAGAGTTCTCTATTGATTTAGTTCTCAGAGCTGCTCCCATATCTATACCGTCCTATCGTTTTGCACCCGCTGAGTTGCGTGATCTCAAGGTACAGTTGCAGGAGTTGTTAGACATAGGGTTTATACGTCCGAGTACTTCTCCGTGGGGAGCTTCTGCTCTTTTTGCAAAGAAGAAGGATGGATCTTTGCGTCTGTGTATCGATTACAGAAAGCTAAACCAGGTGACCGTGAAGAACAAGTACCCGATGCCGAGGATAGACGACTTGTTTGATCAGCTGAGGGATTCGAGCTGTTTCTTGAAGATTGACTTGAGGTCGAGATATCACCAGTTGAGGATTATGGACGAGGACATAGCGAAGACTTCTTTTAGGACTCGCTGTGGTCATTACGAGTTTCTGGTCATGCCGTTCGGTTTGACGAACGCACCTGCTACGTTCATGAGTTTGATGAACCGGATCTTCCATCCTTATATGGACAGTTTTGTAGTGGTATTTGTGGATGATATGATATATTCACCTACTAGAGAGGCACACGAGGATCACTTACGGATCGTGCTACAGACTTTGAGAGAGCATCGCTTGTACGCAAAGTACGAGAAGTGCAAATTTTGGATGTCAGAGGTGAGATTTTTGGGACACGTGGTGTCGACATATGGGGTAGCTGTGGATTCATCGAAGACAGATGCAGTAACCGGTTGGGAGCGACCGAAGTGTGTCTTTGAGATTTGAAATTTTCTAGGTCTAGTCGGCTACTATCGACGGTTTGTGAAGGACTTTGCTAGATTTACTGCACCGATGACGCGCTTGACACGGAAGGGAGTTGTGTTTGGTTGGAGTGAGTCCTGTGAGTCAGCTTTCTAGGAGCTAAAGACGAGGTTGACCAGTCCGCCAGTGTTGATCCTTCTAGAGCGAGGTTTGAGGTATACGGTGTACTGTGATGCATCACATAACGGTCTCGGATGTGTTCTGATGCAGGAAGGCAAGGTTGTAGCCTACGGTTCTCGGCATTGAAGATGCACGAGCAGAACTATTCGACACACGACTTGGAGTTGGCTGCTGTGGTCTTCGCCTTGAAGACATGGCGTCACTATCTGTATGGTGAGCATTTCAAGGTTTTTCCAATTACAAGAGCTTAAAATACTTGTTTTCGTAGAAGGACCTGAACTTGCGCCAACGGCGGTGGATGGAACTGTTGGAGGATTATGATTTTGATTTGCAGTGTCATCCAGGGAAGGCCAATGTTGTGGCAGATGCGCTCAGTAGGAGATCTCACGGGTCGTTAGCTTCTATGGCTATACGTGAGTGGGACATTCTTGCTGATGTTGGGGAGTTTGATTTGTGCCTCAGGGAGATTGAGACGAGTGCCACCTTGTTTTCTGTAGTTACTCAACCAGCGTTGATAGCACGTGTGCTAGAGGTCCAGCAGACGGATCAGGAGGCTTAGATGATACGAGACCGCGTTGCTAGTGGCGAGGATACAGCAGGCTGGATTGTGGGTTCTGATCAGAGTTTGAGGTTGGCAGGAAGGTTGTTTGTTCCAGAGTCTTGCCGAGCTGAGTTATTACGTGAGTGTCATCATTATTGTCTTGCCGTGCAGCCTGGAGGCACGAAGATGTATCATGACCTACGTCGTCAGTTCTATTGGACATGGATGAAGAGAGACATAATCCAGTTTGTTTTTCGATGCCTCACCTGTCAGCAGGTAAAGGCGAAACACCAGAGACCGGCAGGATTGCTACAGTCGTTGCCTATATCGGAGTGGAAGTGGGAGCATGCCACGATGGACTTTGTGTTAGGACTTCCTCGGTCACCTAGGGGATATGACGCCGTGTGGGTTGTGGTTGATAGGTTGACGAAGTCTGTACATTTTCTCCCTATCCGAGTGAGGGATTCGGTGGAACGACTGAGTAGTTTGTACATCAGGGAGGTAGTTAGATTACACGGAGTGCCAGTATTTATTGTTTCAGACCGAGACCCGCATTTAACAACGCACTTTTGGCAGAGTCTACAGGAGGCCTTGGGGGAAAACTTGACGTTCAGTACTGCTTTTCACCCCGAGACAGATGGCCAGTCAGAGAGGACTATACAGATTCTGGAGGATATACTGAGGTCTTGTGTCCTTGACTTCAGAGGTTCGTGGGAGGATCATCTACCTTTAGCAGAGTTTGCATACAACAATAGCTATCAGTCCAGTATTGGGATGGCACCGTATGAGGCTTTATATGGTAAACCGTGTAGATCGCCCGTGTGTTGGACATATGTGGGAGAGACCACAGTCTTGGGACCCGACATGGTGCGGGAGACGAAAGAGAAGGTTGCTGTGATTCGTCAGCCCCTCACGACAGCGCAGAGCCGCCAGAAGAGTTATGCAGATCAGAGGAAGTGACCTTTGGAGTTTACAGTGGGGGATCATGTGTTTCTGAAAGTCTCGCCACGTAGAGGTTTGATGAGATTTTGTCGTAGCGGGAAGCTATCACTGCGCTTCGTTGGACCATTTGAGATCCTTGACAGGGTTGGAGAGGTTTCTTACCGTTTGGCGTTACCGCCTCAATTAGCATATTGGATAACGTGTTTCACGTTTCTATGCTTCGGGGGTATGAGCCTGATCCTTCACACGTGTTAGATTGGGCAGAGTTGCAGATTGATGAGGATGCCACCTATGAGGAGCGTCTAGTAAGGATTCTTGACACAAAGGAGCAGGTGTTGCGGGACAGAACGATCGCTTATGTTAAGATCTTATGGCATCATCACGGGGCTGAGGAAGCTACATGGGAGCTGGAGTCTGGGATGCGTGCCAGATACCCAGACCTTTTTACGTTGTGACCTTGTTGCGAATTTCAGGGACCAAATTCCTTAAAGAGGGGAGAGTTGTGAGACTCTGACCCTTTTCTTTTGAGTTGTTTATATACGTGACGCTTTTATTCCACTATATGAACAGCATCGATGCATGGTTTATGCTTTAAAGTTGTAGAAAAGCATGTGTAGATGTGTTTCACGCTTTTTGGGGTTTGGTAGGAGCTCTTTTAGCTTGTGTTTGGACAAAAAATCATGTTTTCTTCACAAAATCGAGACCAAAATAAAAATAGAAATTCCAGTAGCCTTTTTGTGAGGTTCGGTCAACTGAGGGGATAGGTTCGGTTGACTGAACAGGTTTTTGGGAGTTTGGTCGATTGAACTCCTTGGTTCGGTCGATTGAACTGGAGGCGGTTCACGCTTTTCAAGGGACTTCAGTCGACTGAAGCTGCCTCTTCAGTCGACTGGACAACCTTTTTGACGCGCTTATAAGAGGTTCCAGGGGCTAGAGTGTTTGGAAAAGGCTTTCTTAAGAGCTAAGTTTCCATTTTCTCATCCTCTCTAGCTTTGAGGTCGTGGGGCTTGGTTTGTTGTTGATTCCTTCGTGGATCTTTGCTATCGGGGTCGAGGGCTTCGCATCCATCCAGTTGGATTCTCGTTCTGACGCCGTTCAGTTTTGAGACGTCGAATTCTTGACTCTCCGAGGTAGGATTCTAGACCTACTACTGTTATGAGGGTGTTATATGCAGCTATACTACTTTTTACCGGGTAAAAATGCATAAAATGTTGTTTACATGTTTTAAATCGTTGTTTTTGGGTAAAAGTAGGTTTTTACGCATTTTATCGGTTGTATGCATGTCTCGGGTACGTGGTATCCGTGGTTTTCAAAAGAGGTTTGAAAATGAGATATTTTGTGAAAACGGTGAAAAACGTGATTTTGGAGGTTTGGAGCTAACCCACAGGGTTGAGTCTCATCATTTAAACGTTTTGTTGGAAATGATTTTCAGATCTCCATTCTTTTGGATTGGATCTCTTTTATACAAGTGTTGTATAAACTGTTTTCGAATTTTCGTAGTTGAGCTACGGTGGGTTTTTAAATGTTCTCCTTAGATGTACTGTGACAGTAGTTGTGTTGAGTTGGGCTTCCATTGCTCCTCGGTGTAAGTCCAGAAATATACGCAGCGTAGGTGCTCTGTACCTTTGGATTAGTCCCCGTAAATTGAGTGTGATTGGGTGCTTTGTACCCTCGGGCTTACGTCCCGTAAATTAAGCAGCAGGTGCTTTGTATCTTCGGGCTTGTTCCCGTAAATTGAGTGGTTCGGTTGCCTCCGTTACCAGCGTTATTGTTGTGACTCCGTATAGAGCTTGTCATTACTAAACCTATGGGTCGAGGGTAATGGACGAGAGCCTATAGTTGTTACCTTTGTCGGATGGCAGAGTCGGTACATAGGACTACATTTTATCTTCTCCTCGACTGTGTGGCCTAAGTCGAGCTTACTGTTTTATTTACAACTTTTCCTTAACTGTGGCATGATATCTGTTAGGATGATATGCATTGTTTGAAGGATGGAAATGCGGGGTTTTATAAGATAAAATCTTTTTGAGACTCGTGTTAGTCTGATGGAAAACTTGTGATTTTGGAAGGGAAACCTTTTCGGCTCCCGTGGTTGAGCCCGTGTATGTATAATTGTATAGCCTACTTTACAGTTTTACTGTTTATATTCTATTGGATTTTAGCTCACGGTGTGAGATTTTGCTGTAAAACCTTTTCAGGTGAGCACGATAAGTTGACCTAGTGCAGAAGTGACGGAAGACTTGCTGTAGTTTTTTCTTTTTGAGACATGTGCTTATATATGTGATGCCTGTTGAGGCTGGTTTTGTACGCCTTTTTGGCGATATGTTTATTCATGTATGAGATGCATATTTTCAGTTTATGAGAGTTGAACTGTGGGAACTTTTATCCAAATGCTGTATATTTTTATTATCAACCATGAAATCTATTTTCTTAAATGGGTGTTTTGGTGGACTTTCACGTGACCCGGATGTTTGGGGCGTGACAGTTGCAGAAATCACTGCAAGGTTTTCATAATTACAGAAACTGCTGAGAGGTTTGCATATTTACGAAAATTGCTAAATGGGTATTTGAATTATACTAGAAGTCTATATCGTAATTACTCCACAAGTCCCTGCTGTAGCCCTAAAAATATGTGGGTAGGCCGAACCAAATTTATAAGTTGTCTTTCAAGATTAAGGTTATCCAAGTTCTGCCGATTTTTGTTCTCGGAGGATTGTAGCGCACACTACATTCAAAAATCGCATCGAAAATACAATTGAAGGTCTGACCGGTGCTTCAACTCGAAAAATCATAATTTGTAGTTGGAGAATTGAACAAAAGGTATTCATCTAAATTAACTGTGGTGACACAGGTTTTATTTTTAATCGTTTGATATCAAAAAGTTTTTATCTAGAGTCTATTTCGGCAATTGCTCGTCTACTTTTTTTTTTTCAAAAAATCGTTTACACATCAATGATCTTGGCAGCTTGTTTCCAACAATTGGTATTAGAGCCATTTTAATTTTGTTTACGGTTTTAATCGAGGGGGCCGGATAGATTTAGAACTGTACTAACTTTGTTTTGCAGGTGTTTTAATCTCGATTTTATAATCATCGTTATATTCATGTTTGATTGAATGACTTGAATGATGATTTAATTATTATTTTTAATCTTGAGAGTTGATCGTGATAATTTAAGCTTTTTTTAGTTCGAATGTGAGCTTTTGATACATTGGTTTCGATGAAATTTTTTTTATTTATTTTTAAATATTATTTAGAATATTTAAGAACATGTTTGAATATTCAAAAATACGAAGAACAACCGGCGGCATAGCCAGCGGCATCGGCGGTAGTTTCGGATTTTTTGGGTCACGGATAGTGGTAGTTTTGAAATAGATTTTTTCGGTAAGTTTTTTTTTTACAGATTCTATGTATTAAAACGGCACCAAAACAAGTCCAAAAATCAGCAAAAAAACTGGCAAAAAAATAGCACCGGCGGCAGCAGTTTTCGGCGGCAGTTCGGGGCTATTTTTTGATTTTTTGTGATATTTTTTGAACTGATTTTAAATAATTTTTAAAGTATAAAATAGCAGTAAACAGTACTAATAAAAATAGTCTAAAACTATGAAAAAATAATAATACAAAGAACATTGAAGAACGAAAATCGAGATGAAGCAAACAAACCGCGGCATCAAATGGAACAAATGGCGCTGCTTTCCTTGTGAAGAATTATCATGCACTGTGAATGCAATTATTATTGAATCCATGATAAAAAAAGAAACCATGAAGAAAGAAAAGTGATGATTCGGTCGTATCAATAATCAAAGCCGTCATGATTTCTTGGTTGATGAACATGGAATGAGAAGTAAACTTTCTAAAAATTTTTTTTGGAATCCACGTGGTGATCTCATGATTCAAGATGACAAAAGTTCTAGTTATCACCATGATAATTAATGTTCCAATGTGGCTTACCAATTCCTCATGAATTAAAGATTAAAGTCAAAATAATTCCGAACATTGGATTCCAGAACCGTAAGCACAATGATACGGCGTGAAGTGCCATGGGGCGGCACTGAAGGCGCGGGTGGGCCAGCGGTGACGGCTGATTTTTTGGTCTCTCGAGGCGGGTTTTTTAATATATTATGATTGAGATGTGTGTTATATGTCTATAACACTGCCAGAGGATATATTCTTATCCGATTTTGACAAAAATAAGTAGTTTTTTTTGTAGTAATTAAAAGATTAAAAGTTTAATTTTAAACAGGAGGCTGAAACTCAATAGACTTTCTGTTTGATAATAAAATTAGGATATTTACAAATCTTACGTATATATTATTTTAAACTACGTGAATGATGTATATTTATTTTATTTATTTATGTTAATTTAATTAATTCGAGAAAATTTAGTTTTAATTAAAATTTTGTAAATTTTATTTTAAACGTGAAAAAATTAATTTTTTTTAATAAAAAGTTTTAATTAAATGAAAAAAAAATAGATATTTTATTTTTTTACAAAATGTTACGTTTAAAATAATTTTTTAATAAATCGAATATCTTGAAAAAACGTGAAAATTAATTCTGAATTTTGAATTAATTAAATGAAAAATTATTTAATCTTAATAAATTATTATTTTTAAAAATTGTGTAACATAAAAATAAAATATTTTAAATACCCTTAATCTAAACCTTAGCTATAAAGTAAAAGAAAAACTGTGCATTCATCAGTAATTTTATTTGTTACGCATTAAAATACGAAAAGATGATTTGACAAACTGAAATTTTTTGGATCGTGTAGATGGAAAGTTGTTTTAGAATATTTCAGATCGTATAATTTTTAAAATTAATAAATTTATTTTAATTAAACGAATTTTTATAACTCTCAAAATTATTTTAAAAATCTAAGTAGGAGATGAAATTTATTCACAGATAAATTATGTGGTTTCCATCACTAGTTTGTAGGCGATGTAATAAATTCTGCGTGTTGATAGTAAGGTCTTCATCCCCATCGGATAAGATTAATTGCGGTATCGCCAGTACGAATCTCTTTTAGGGATAACTCTGGATAATTGTTTGTGTGGATCACTTCTCCATTTGAAGAGCTCATTGCGAATCGATTAAATCGAGATTAGGTGGTGGTTAACACCAAGCTGTAAATAATAGTAACCTCTCCATCTGAGTTATTACTATTATTTATTAGATCGAAACTATATCACTATTTAATTTTACTTGGTAAGGTGTCTCGATAATAAAACTAATAAAAATTGGCCAGTCTGGATAAACGATGGATAGTAGATGTTCTCCTATCGAGGCATGCTATTAACAGGATATCAGGTTGTTGGCAAATTTTTTTTAAATGGTAAAGAGAACCAATTTTAAAATAAATTCAAAATTTTGCTCGTCATAATTAATGGTTATTTTTTAATTATGTAATTCTCAGGATTAAAATAGTTTTCAATCTACTTGCAACCATACTCAAAGAAAATAAACTAACGAGACCAAACTATGTAGATTGGAAAAAAAATTTAGACATTGACTTAACTACTGATGACTATAAATTAGTATAGTCTGAGATTTGTCCACCAATACCTGATAAATGGGTGACCGAACAGGAAACCCAGGCTTATCAGAAGTGGCAAAAAGCTGATCAGATGTCTCGCTGTTACATTTTGGCTTTTATGTCAAATGTATTGCAGCATTAGCATCAGTCTATGCCAAGCACTTATGACATAATTATGAACCTTATAAAAATATTTGGGGATGAAAATCGTATTGCTAGGTAGGTGGCCATGAAATCTCTTATGAATACAAGCATGGCTGAAGGCACCCCAGTTAAGGATCATGTTCTGAAGATGATCAGTCTTCTGAATGAACTGGAGATCCTAGGAGCTGAGATTGATGGAAAAACCTAGGTCGATATCATACTTCAGTTACTGTCTGATAGCTTTAAGCAGTTCTGCCTGATTTATTCCATGAATAAGCTTAGCTTTTCATTGGCAGAATTTTTTAAAGAACTTCAAGCAGCTGAGGGTGTTCTTAGGAAGTCAGATACTATGCATGTGGCTGAAAAAGGTTCTTTCTCTAAGTCGAAAGGGAAGAAGAAGAAAAATATTCAAAAACAGGGAGGCATAGGTCCAAAAGCAGCTAAGGGGCCAAAAGTTAATGTGAAGAAGCCAAGAGGCAAGTATTATCACCATAATCAGTTTAGGCATTGAAAAAAGTAGTGCCCGATTTTTCTCAGTAAGCAAAATAAATCAGGTAATTTCTATTCACTAGTGATTAAAACATGTTTAGCAGTATTATCTACCGATACCTGGTGTGTAGATACAGGAGCCACTAATCATATCTGTAATTATTTACAGGAGTTCTAGAAAATCAGGCAGCTTAGTGATGAAAAAATATACCTACATATGGACAATAATACAAGGGTAGGAACAGTTGTAATAGGAGATGCCACTCTTAGTTTTAGTAGAGATAGGATCTTACTTCTAAAAGATTGTCTTTATATACCTTTTATTAGAAGAAATTTAATTTCGATTTCTAATTTAATAAAGAACAAATATTATGTTCATTTATGGACTCTGTGGCTATTAAGAAAAATAAATATTTTATTTGTTCTGGTATATTGGTGACTGATCTGTATGTTATATCTCCTATCTCTCATATACTGCAACTAACTGAATTGAATAACACATCTAATTTACCATGTAAGAAAAAATTTTCTTATTTAATGAACCAAACATTTTTTTGGCACTTATGCTTGGGTCATATTAATTTAAAAAGAAAAAATAGACTAGTAGAAGATGGACCTTTAGGTTCATTTGAAGTGGAGACACTTTCAATCTGTGAGTCCTGCTTAGAGGGTAAGATGACCTAGAGGCTCTTTTAAGCCAAAAGCTATAGAGCTAAAGAAATGTTAGAACTGGTTCATTATGATGTGTGTGGTCCTATGATAATTTGTGCTAGATGTGGCTTTGAATACTTCATCAGTTTTGTTGATGACTATTCAAGGTATTGATACATTTACCTAATACACCGTATGTCTGAATACTTTAAAAAATTCAAAGAATTCAAGGTGGAGGCAGAGAAGCATCTAGGTAAAAGTATCAAATCACTACGATCCAACCGCGGTGGGGAGTACCTCTTTGGAGAGTTTAGGGACTACTTGTCATTAGAAGAAATTATATCCCAGTTGATTGCACCGGACACTCCGCAACAGAATGATGCAGTAGAAACAAAGAATAGGACTCTTATGGAGATGGCAAGGTCAATGATGAGTTATTCAGGATTGCCCGATTCATTTTGGAGACTCGCATTAGAGATATCATCTTATATTCTAAACTCGGTACCTTCTAAGTCAGTATCTTCTACTCCTAGAGAATTGTAAACCTGACGTAAGCCTAATATGAGACATATTCAGATTTGGGGGTATTCAGATTTGGGGGTGTTCAGCACATGTGCTGAAAGGGAACGCGAGTATGTTAGAATCGAGGACAGAAGTCTATTTTTTTGTCGAGTATCGCAAGGGAATGAAGGGTAGTTTAATTTATAATCATAAGGATCAGAAGGTTATTGTTAGAATTAATGCCTGATTCTTGGAAGAGGATTATATTATGGACCATAGGTCCAAAAGTAAAATTATTTTGAAAGAATTGAGAGAAAATACCAGTAGAACGAAAGAGAAATCACAAGTTATTGATATTCTATTGCCTCGTCGTAGTGGAAGAATTATCGGAACAAGTACAAATCAAGATCAGGGTGCCACCATTAACATGCCTGACGAGCATGTGAGAAATGGTGCATAGGGATCAGATTCTGCATAGCGTGTTACTACTAGTACACAGACACAAGTAGTGCCTCGTTGTAGTGGGAGGGTTGTTCATCAACCCGATCGGTATATATTTTTGAGAGAGTCTTTTGATAAGATCTTGACAGAACTGGTTACCAAACATGTAAGTACAATGAAGTACTCCAAGACAAAGATGTAAATTTTTGGCTAAAGGCTATGAATTCAGAGATAAAATATTTATCTATTCAAATTAGGTCTGAGAAGTTGTAGAATCACCTGAAGGGATAAAATTCATCGGATATAAGTGAATCTACAAGAGGAAGAAAGGAGCAGACGGGAAGATTAAAATCTTCAAAGTTAGGTTTGTTGCTAAAAGGGTTTACTCAGAAAAAGGGATCGATTATGAGAAAAGTTTTTTACCGGTAGTCATGCTTAAATCTATCCAGATTCTCTTATCCATTGCAAGTCATTTTCACTACGAAATTTGACAAATGAATGTTAAGACAGCTTTCCTAAACGAAAGTCTTGATGAGTGCATCTATATAGTACAACTAGATGGTTTCATAGCAAAAGGCCAAGAGCACATGTTGTGCAAGTTTAAGAGATCCATTTATGAGCTTAAGCAGGTATCGAGATATTGGAATACTCGATTTGATTAAGCCATTAAATCTTACAATTTTGATCAAAATCCAGATGAATCCTGTGTGTACAAGAAGCGTGATAGAAGCGTGGTGGTCTTTTTAGTACTTTATGCAGATGATATCTTGCTCATCGAAAACGATGTAAGGGTGTTATCTTCGGTAAAATTATGATTATCTAGGAGGTTCGATATGAAGGACTTGGGAGAAGTCAGTCACATACTTGGGATCAAGCTTTTGTGAGATCAAAAATAAAGGATGTTGAACTTGTTCCGATAAAGATTTTCATAAGTCTATCTCAGGATATGTGTTTACCTTGGGAGGTGGAGCTATAAGTTGGAGGAGTATCAAGCAGTCCTGCATTGTTGATTCCACCATGGAGGCCGAGTACGTGGCAGCTTCTGAAGCAGCCAAGAAGGCCGCTTAGCTTAGGAACTTACTGTTGGATCTAGATGTGATGCCTTCAGTTAAGTCGGCTATTACACTTTATTGTGACAATAGAGGAAGGATTGTAAATTTGAAGGAGCCAAGAGTCCATAAGAAAGGAAAGCACATTGAGGTAAGTATCACCTGATACGAGAAATTGTACAGAAGGGTGTTGTTAGTGTGACCAAGATTGTATCAAGAGACAACCTTGCAGATCCTTTTACAAAGAGTCTACCAGTTAAGACTTTCGATAGTCATGTAGAGGGCATGAGAGTCAGATGTATGGCAGTATGATTTTGAGTATAAATGGGAGATTGTTAGGGTTGAATACTAAAAATCATGAATTTTATTTGATTTTAGTATTTAATTTTATTTTAATAAAATTATTTATCAATTTTATGAGAATCTTAATGAGCGATGTATGCAATATTATTTTTTTAATATTATGCATAGTTGTCTTTTATTTTGTACATTATTTAATTTGGTGTGTAGAGTACGGCTTGTACACAAAAGATCAAATTATAGGTTCTTGCAGAACATAAGTTTGATTCACAGTTTAGATAAAAATAGACAAACCATCAATACGATTGTAGCATAAAGTTTTAGTAAGCATGTCTTAGTTACGGGAAATAGATAATAGCGTCGTCTATTATTTCGACTCGCTGTGTTAGTACACTTTGTGTATATTGAACATGATCACATTAGGCTAATTAATTTTATATTGACTATATAAATTAATTTACACCTTAAGGTTATTCTGAATGCTTATACTCTTAATTTTGAAATAATTATTATTTGCGTATATTTAATAATCGTTGTTTTAATTCATTAGATGGTGCGATCTTTTATGGGTCTATAGTCCTGGTGAGTTAGATAGCGGTATTTATTATATGGTGAATATTAATTATTGATAAAATTCACGTCCCAATTGTTCGAGATTGACGATACTCCTTTAAGAAAGCTTGTAAGTTTTGGCCAGGTCAAACCCTACCTACAAGTGAATTTGATTATTCGGCGTTCAAATAAGTTAAGCGGAAGAGATTAAAATTTTTTTAAGTTGCTGATTAAATTAAATTGTCAGTAATTAAATTTAATTTGTAGGTATTGAGAATCTTAAATAGGGAGATGAGTTAAGCATTTAATAATAGAAAATTAATACAAATTTGTCTTGAGATTATGGTTAAGAGTGCAGTTATAGTTCCTTGGTGGTGTGAATTGTAATTTAGTATTTTATGAAAATTACAGAAATTGCTGTAAGATTTTCTTAATTATAGAAACCGCTGAGAGATTTGTATATTTGTGGAAACCACTAGATGGGTATCTGGGTTACACTAGGAGTCTATGTCATAATTACTCCATAGGTCTCTACTGTAACTCTATAAATATACGGGTAGGCTGAACCAAATTCATAAGTTGTCTTTCAAGACTAAGATTGTCTAGGTTCTTCCGGTTTCAGTTCTCGGAGGATCGTAGCCTACACTACGTTCGAAAATGGCATCAAAAATATAGTAGAAGGTCTGACCGGAGCTTTAACTCGAGAAATCAAAGTCCGTAGTTGGAGAATCGACCAAAAAGTATTCATCTGAATTAACTGTAGTGGCACGGATTTTATTTTTGTTTATTCGACATCAAATTTTTTTTATATGGAGCTTATTTCGATGATTGCCCCTTCAGTTTTTATTTTTCAAAAAATTGTTTACATATCAATGATCTTGACAGTTTACCTCCAACAGGATGTAGGCAAATTGTCGAGCCACATAAAATTCGTCTCTCTCTGGTTTGTTTGTGGTTATTCTATGCCTTTCTTGTACAACAAGTGGTATTAGAGCCAGGTTAAAATTGTGTTTTTGTTCTCTACCCAAAATTTGGAGTGATCAAAAATCACTTTTGAATATACCAAAAGTTTTTTCTCATCAATGCGATTCCAACGACATATTATACGTCAAAATCGGAGGTCCCACGCTCTCTTGCACTCAGATTAAGTATTTGTAAAAATTTGTGTCAGCCAAACGCATCCTTAGTCTAACATTAGATAATTGCTACTGATTTGATTCAACAGAAAGATAGCTTCATTCCATGATCCGTGTATGCATAATTCTCTATCATTAGCATTCTACACGTTAGTTCTGTTTAAACCAGTTTACATTTGGTTTGGACGTGATATGTGTATTTATCCATATCTTCTTTAATTTTTGGAATTTGGTACTTTTGTGTGCAATTTGGCGTTTAATGATGCATCTGGTACCAACATCAATCTGCCAATATGTCTGATTTAAAGCTTTGGTAACCTCAAGTGAATTTAACGCCACAAAGCGTATTTGAATGTAGAGTTTATCTGTTAATTTGTTTGATTAAAAAATTTGAGCACTTTTAGTGTATTTGGTGGCAGTTTTGGTATGTTGATTTATTCAGAAGATGAATTCTCGTCAAAGTGGAGATTGTTAAAAATTTTGGCTTAAATCTTGTTTAAGTTAATTGGGATATACTTCTAGTTTATCATGTTACTAAATCTTATTCACATCAATTTGATTTTTTAAAAAGTTCTGAATAATGTGAATTTGCAAGTTTAATTAGTTTGAAACTCGACGAGCACAAGTATAATTGATTAGACCTCTGTTTTTCTCCTATAAATATGAATGCAGTCTTAGATTATTCGGTGCGCAAACTTTATTTGAGAGAAAATTTTTGAGAGTCGAGTGATTTGTAATCATTTCTCCATATATTTAATTTTGTCACCCGTGAACGTAGATAAATTGTTGAACCATGTAAAATCTGTCTCTTTGTGGTGTTTGTTTGTGATTATTCTAGGTTATTCTTGCACAACAGTAGTAGCAATAAGGTATGCATAAGAATTATTATTGTTTTTTAAAATTGGAGTTTGAACAAAAAAATTTAGGAATTAGTATTTTCTTTTAATTTGACTTTTTAGGTTTTTATTGGTCAAACGTGTCATATTAAATTTTTTAAAATATATTTTTAACTAAAAAATTAAAAACCTAACGTAGCCAATCAAGGCCTAATTCTGAAGTTAGCAGTGGAATAAGAAGACTGGTGATTTGGGAGATTTCACCACCATTAGTGAGGATATCATTTGAAATTATGTGATAGGAACACCAAGTGTATTTTAGTGAATAAATGACAGTTTATTTTAGCATACGCATATCGAACAAAAATAACAAAATTCAGTTGTTAAATTTTCTTATTTGACACGTGGACAATAGCAGAGTGTAAAATTTAACTCTCTGGCACAATTTGTTTGTCTCTTGATTTTCTTTAATTTCAAAATTAGTTGTCAGAAAATAAAAAATAAAATTCAATTGTTATATTTTATCATTTTGACATGTGGACAATAGCGGAGTAAAAATTTTAACTTTGTGGCACTATTTTTTTTTAGTTGTTTTTTTAAAATTTAAAACTAGTTGTCGTCTCTTTTTACATAATGAGATATTTCTAACTACAATTTTTTAAAGTGCTTTTCCATGAATTTTAAATATAAAAAGACGCAATCCACTAACCACATATCTAAAATTGAGAATATAGAGAAAAGCATTAAAATTTTAAAATCTCTACCATCTAGATTAGTGTAAATTAAAAGTCTTAGTTTTAGGCTTTTAGCTTAATCAATATATTTAACACAGAAATTATGCCCTCATTTGGCTACAGGCTTTGAGCACAGTTTTTATCTTTTAGGCTTAAAGTCAAAATACCCAAAAAGCTTAAGATTTTAGCCTTTTTGTTAATAGTTTGTTTTGGCTTTTTCCTTCTAATTTTCAATTTTACCTTTTGTCTCATTTTGATCAATTTCCCTGTCAACATCGAGAATTCAGTTTTGCAATTACAATGACCCGATTGGCAACGTGCACCGTCCTTCTTTCCATGCTTGATTTCCGTATAAGGAGGTTCACCCATTTTGTTTGTCCTGAAATTTTCTTTTCTGAAATGACAATTCCTATTTTGATGCTTCGGCAAACTACGTAATAAAATTGCACCGAAATTAAAATGTTATGTTTTACTGAAATTATTTTTGACATGCCCAACCAAGCTGCTTGACTAGGCCAAGTAGCTAGGACGATCGAGCAGGAGGCACCGAGTTCGCCCGTGATACCCTCATATGATTCAGGACCCGCTCCCGGGATGATCTGGAAAGGCAAATTCTATGGGATATTATTCAATCCTCCCACACAATGTAGGGGATTTGGCCTAATTCGCAATCATCCACCAACTAATGGTACATCACATGTTCAAAGAGCAACTTGGGAGAAATATAGAGGTCTGTGTGGACGACATGCTAACTAAGAGTAAGGAGGCCAATGACCATTTGGTCAATCTCGAGGAGACCTTTCGTGTACTCGAGAAGTATGACATGAGGCTTAATTCAACCAAATGTGCTTTCGGTGTCACTAGAGGCAAGTTTCTCGGCTTCATGGTATGCCAGAGGGGAATAGAGGCCAATTTAGAGAAGATCAAGGCAATCAAGGAGATGCACCCCCCACGAAACCTGAAGGAAGTACCGAAACTCACTGGCAGAATAGCAGCGCTCAACTGATTTATCTCAAAGGTAACCGACCAATGTCTTCTCTTCTTTAAGAGTTTAAGGAAGGCCTTCGAGTGGTTAGAAGAGTGCGCGAAAGCATTTGCAGAACTGAAGGTATACCTATACACATCCTTTCTAATAGCGTGAACAAATCCTAGCGAGGAGTTATTCCTCTACTTAGCTGTGTCCGAATCAGTAGTGAGCGCTGCCCTGGTCAAGGAGGATCAAGAAGGAGTTTAAAGGCCGGTATACTGCATCAACAGGGCATATCGGGGGGCTGAGATTAGATACCTAAGCTTGGAAAAACTAGCTTTCGCACTACTCGTCTCATCGAGGAGATTATACCCTTACTTCCATGCTCATACTGTGGTCATATTGACTGACCAGTCCCTACGAAAGATAATGCAGAAACTAGATCTTTCGGGGCTGCTGGCAAAGTGGTCCCTTGAGATAGGATAATTTAACATAAAGTACCAGCCTCGAGTGGCTATAAAGGGACAGGCTCTCGCCGATTTCGTAGCAAAATTTACTAGTGAGGCAGGTCCACTAAGCATGGAAGCTGGAGCATCAAGCTCTCTCGGGCCTACTAAGCCCACAAAGTTCGACCCAGAGTGAGTCTGACAAATGTATGTGGGTGGGTTGGCCAATGTCGAGGTGAGCGGGGTTGGCATTGTCCTCATATCTCCCTATGGAGACACAATGAAATGCGCACTTCGCTTATGCTTCAAAACCACCAATAATGAGGCAGAGTATGAAGCAACCATCGCAGGGATGAGACTTGCCCGATCCATAGGAGCCGAGCAGGTTAAGGTGTATAACGTCTCCCAGCTAGTAGTCGGCCTATTGTAGGGCAGTTCGAGGCAAAGAAAGACAGCATGGTCACCTACCAGTAGACAGCCTAAAGAATAAGCTGGCTCTTCCAGCGCTTCTCGATATCCTAAGTACCGAGAGAGCAGAACCAGCAAGCAAACATACTGGCCAGAGCAACTTTTGCTCTGAAAGAAGAGCTGAATCCAGAGGCCCAGCTACAGTACCTCGCGAAACTAGGATTAGAATGGCGGGAATACGAAGTCCTAAGGGTTGGGCAGGCCCAAGCTTAGTCAACCTAGGTGGAGCTGATCGTAGAGTACCTCAGGGATGGAACATGTCCGACTGATCAGAATAACACCAAGAAAGCGCGAAATGTGGCTAGTCGGTATGCAATCCTAGATGGACAACTTTACAAAAGAGGCCTGTCACTACCATACCTCAGGTGCCTAACTAAAGATGATGGGGACTATGTCTTAAGAGAAATTCACGAAGAAGTATGTGGAAATCATGGAGGAGGATAAACCCTAGCACATAAAGCCTTGTAGGCAAGGTATAACTGGCCGACCATGATAAGGGATGTCTTCGCTCTTATAAAGAAGTGTGACAAATACTAGAGGTTTGCAAACGTGCCAAGACAACCTCCCACAGAAACAACAATAATCACCTTTCCCTGGCCATTCGCCCAATAGGGAATAGACCTGGTCGAACCACTCCCACTTGGGAAAAGGGAAAACCAAGTTCGCCATTGTAGCCATTGACTACTTCACTAAGTGGGTGGAGGCCGAGCCACTGACCAAAATAACAGAGGCTAACGCCAAAGGCTTTATATGGAGATCCATTGTCTAGAGGTTTGGGATACCAAGAGTCATTATAAGAGATAATGGGAGGTAATTTGACAAAACAAAATACAAGGAATTCTGTGAGAAACTGGGCATTCAAGTGCACTAAGCCACCCTCGCTCTTCCCCAGGCTAATGGTCAGGTCGAGATAACGAATGGAAATCTTGTCAAGATGATCAAGACAAGGCTCGAGCAAGCAAAAGGTCTATGGGCAGAAGAATTGCCGAGTATTCTATGGGTATACCGAACAACCGCGCGAATAGCCACAGGTGAAACACCATTCATGCTGGCCTTCGGAACTGAGGCAGTCATACCAGTTGAGATCGGTCTGCCCAGTGCCTGAGTGACTCAATTCGAAGAGAAGAGAAATGAAGAAGACCTACAAGCAAGCCTTGACACTATCGATGAAGTGCGAGAGCAAGCAATTATCCGTGTAGCCCCCTACCAACAAAGAATGAAAAGACAATATGACAAGAAGGTTAGAGGATGAGAGTTCAGTGTTGGGGATCTCGTTTTAAGGATGGTGACGATGGTGACCCCGATAACCAAGGATCCCCAACAAGGAAAGCTAGGGCCGAGCTAGGAGGGATCCTATCAGGTGGAGCAAAGGGTCCGAGCAGGGGTATACCACCTCAAAGACTTGGCGAGCAAGACTTTATCGCACTTTTAGAATGCAGAGCGCCTAAGAAATTATAATCAGTAATGTAACCATTTTCATCATGAATAAAGTCTCAATTTTTGTGACATCTTGCATACAAATCTAGGGAAGCAATAGCAAGAAGCTTGGTCGGCCTTAAGATGGTCAAGGCTGATAAGAGCGCGACCAAGGTCTTGGCAAATTTTCCCAGCTACTTGATAGCTCAGTCGGCCAAAGAAGGTCGAGGCTTCCAAGAGCCCAACCAAGGCCTTAGAGTTTTTCAATCAAGCTGCTTGACAGCTCGGTCGGCCAAAGAAGGTCGAGGCTTCAAAGAGCCCGATCAAGGCTTTAGAGTTTCCTAGCCAAGCTGCTTGACAACTCCATCAGCTAAAGAAGGTCAACGATTCCAAGAGCCTGACTAAGGCCTTAGAAATTTTCAGCCAAGCTGCTTGACAGCTCAATCAGCCAAAGAAAGTCAAGACTTCCAAGAGCCCCACCAAGGCCTTAGAGTTTTTTTAGCCAAGCTGCTTGACCGGTCGGCTAAAGAAGGTCGAGGCTTCTAAGAGCCTAACCAAGGCCTTAGAGTTTTTTAGCTAAGCTGCTTGACAGCTCGGTTAGCCAAAAAAGGTTGAGGCTTCTAAGAGCCCGACTAAGGCCTTAGAGTTCTTCAGCCAAGCTTCTTGACAGTTCGGTCTGACAAAGAAGGTCGAGGCTTCCAAGAGCCTGACTAAGGCCTTAGAGTTTTTTAGCCATGCTGCTTGACAGCTCGATTAGCCAATGAAGGTCGAGGCTTCCAAGAGCCCGACCAAGGCCTTAGAGTTTTTCAGCCAAGCTGCTTGATCGCTCGGTCGGCCAAAGAAGGTTGAGGTCTCTAGGGGCCTGACCAAGGCCCTAACGTTTTTAACACTCTTCCTTTAGGTTCTGCTTAACTCTCTAATCACTCGATCGACCACATTCATGTAGAGCATTAAAAAAGAAGAGGAGTCATCAAATGAATTAAGCAGCATAGAGCACAAAATTCCAAGATAAGAAATTACAAAAAGAAGAGTGTATGCATAGAACTTGGCCCCACTAACCAAGAGTTAAAGTTGAATGTATACTTGTTTGCCAAAACATGGCCCAAAGTAAGAATGTTCAAGAAACTATGAGAAAGAAAAGAGATCAGGGTGGAGGACTTGTGACGTCATCATCTTTTGGAAGGAAATTGGAGAAGTCCAGGTCTTTAAAGGTAGCGGCTGCTCGTGCCTTCATCATATTAAAGCTGCTTAGGTAGTACTTAGCCAGTTCAGCGTTGTACTCCTCCGATGACTTGAACCTCTCGATTGTTGCTCCCTCGGTAGTGCCTAGTTGAGCAATCAGCTCTAATATTCGCGCTCGGTCGGTCTCCTCGCTCCTCCTAGCGGCAATAACATCATCTTTCAGGGTAGATGACTTTTGGTTGGCCTCGGTCAGCTCACCTTGCATCTTCTCTACCTTCTGGTTTGCCTCGGTCAGCTCCCCCTTCGCTTTCTCCAGCTTCATTCCTTTTTTAGCCTGCTCGACCTTCAGACGTTCCACCTTTCCCACCATCCTTGTCTTCTCCTCTTTTAGTGAAGTGGCAAGAGCTATGTCACTACGAAGATTTTTCTCGTGTTGGTGACAACGGTTGGAGAGGTGAATTGACCAAATGCAGACTTGCATGGAGAAAAGAAAAAGGGAATATGAGATATATGTACAAAAACGACAAGGAAAAGAAGGAGGAAAAATGTAGTAACTTACTCCGGTAAGGTCAAGCAAGATGGGATCTCTTCGTGTTGTGGGACTCGCGGTTCATCAATGAGTTATGTTTCGATTGGGGTCTCTTTTTTGTTTTAACTTGCATCTGGTACACATTTCAATGGTGCCTTTGAAGATAAATTGCTAGCTAATTTTGAAGGATGGAAGATAGGATATGGTGAAGGATGCAAGATGGGATACGACAGTTTGTGAAAGGCTAGTTAGCTAGCTAGTTGGTCTTGTTATAGCTTGGTGGTTTATTGAGCCATTAGGCATTATTTTGGTCCTCAATAGTTTTTTATTAGATTTTTACGTTGTTTGGGAGGTGTTCGATTTCTCACTCGTTAGGACGTGAAGATGTGCTTGATGGTTTTCCGAGTAACTGTTCTCTTGCGAGAGAATTAGTTTCTTTGCCTTCTTTAGCTTGTGAGGTTTTGGTGCCTTGTTGGCGATGCTGAGGATTGGTTTTGGCTACTGTGGAGTTTGGGTTATATGGGCTGGCTTTCCTTTCTATGTTCTTGTTCGAGGTCTTGTTTCCTATTACCCTTTGAGGAGCAGAGCTTCAATAGGGATGTGGAGCCTTCAGCTGGGTAGCTTTAATTCTATTTTGATTTCCTATTAGTCATGTTATCTACGTTTTTAGTATGTTTTGCTTTGGTTTTTCTTAGGATGTGCAAGAATATTGAATATGTTGGTGTTTCCTATCTATACGGGTTGTGTGTAGAATATGATTTTTAGTTAGGTCCCTCCCGTCGTTTCGGCGGGGATTGAATTTTCTTTGTTGTTGGAGGTTTCTTTCTACTGGTTACTCATGTACTTACCTAGGGCATATCTTTGCTTTTAGTTAGGTCTCTTCTTGTAAACTTGAATTTTTTTTCTTTTTTATGTTACAATTAATTACTTAAAAAAAAGAATTTAGTGAATTTTGGAGCATATCTTTGTTTTTTGTTTAAAATCACGTCATGATTAGATTATTTGGTGATATTGTATGTGGATTTGCTTCTTGCATCTTTTAGTTAGAATTTGCATACTGTAAGACATAGAATTTTCTTGTGCTACTTGTTTTGTTTGGCGTTTTATATACATATGTTATGTATTTTTCTTATTTGATTTTGAATGTTCTCTCTTTGTCCCTATTTTTTGTATTTACATACATTTGAGAAATCTAATTAAGAACTAATATGATTAGCGGAGGCTAACCTTATCGTTGGGCGAATGGGATGCCTAACACCTTCTTCGATTTGTACCTTAGCCCATAAACCCTTGCTTTTGGTTACCGTTTCAAAAGGTCAGTGGCTCATTTTGTTTTTCTTAGTTTTTCTCAAAAACCAAGTGGCGAAACCATTTTCAACAAAAAGAGTTTTCAATTTTTGGTTTTCAAGGTGTTAAAATATTTTTTAAACATTTTTTTGAATTCCCAATTTTTGAACCAAAAAACCCAAAATCCCGGTGCCACAATAGGATACTTGATTTTCACCGTACTTGATTCAACTTCCGGTAGTCAATACACAACCTCAAGGACCCATCCTTCTTCTTAGCAAACAAGGCTAGAGCTCCCCGCGACGACGTACTCGGACGTACAAACCCCTTATCTAGCAACTCCTAAAACTGTACCTTGAGTTTTTGTGACTCAACCGGTGCAAAGCAATAAGATGGCATCGAAATAGGAGCAACCTCCAGAGCGAGATCGATAGAAAATTGTACCTCACGACTCAGTGGCAACTCAAATGGATCGTCAGGGAAGACATCTGGATAGTCACAAACTACAGGGGAAGCTCCCCTCGAACTCCAACAGCCTCATCCAACACGAGAGTAGAAAAGAGAAAACTCAAGTTTCCTCGGTTCTGAATAACACCGGGCATTGACACCAAACCCTCGTCCTGATCGTCCAGAAAACAAAAGCAATCATCCTTAGGCGTACAAATCGATACCCTCCGTCGATCACAATCGATAAAGGCATGATAGGTGATCAGCCAGTCCATCCATAGGATGATATCAAATGTGGTCATATTTAGAATGATAAAATCAAACTCTAAAGAATGACCGGTAACCTCTAACTTACAAGATCTACATACTCGTCCCAACACCACATTCCCACTGACTCGGGTCTCTACACAGAACGTACTACCCAATGAGTCCATCTCTAACCCCAAAGTAGATACAAAAGCAGATGAAATAAAAGAATGCGATGCTCCCGTATCGATAAGAACACTAGTTCATGATTCGTACACTAAGAGAGTACCTCTGATCACTGAAGTAGTAGCTGTAGCATTAGGCACAACCGGTGCCTTAGAAGAACTAGGATCTGGAAGGGCGTACACTTGGCCATGCATTCCCCTAGTTTGTCCACCAAAGCCCTGGGCTGAGGACTATCGCACTAACTGGGCTGATGCACCTCCCTTTATAACCCTAGAAGTTTGAGTTGCTGGCTGTGACTGCTGATATGTCTGTCGTCTCTGTGCGGGCAGAACAACTAGTGCACCTACCGTGCTCAATACGCTTCCTCCCTAAAGGCAATTCCTACGAATGTGTCCTGAATGGCCACATCCATAACAAACTGGTGGCTCTCTCTCATGTGACTGAAGAGGTACTGAACTCTGAGACTATCCCTTCTGTGGATAGTTTGTCACCCGATGCTCTGGTTGCCTACACCGCTAACAGATGAGCTTTCTCTGCTTTGACCTTCCTAACGAAGCCATCGAAGATGCTAGTGTAGAAAACTGCTGCTGTGACCCAAAGGGATGTAGATTAGGGCCAAAGGACCTCTGCCTCTTGTTGGAGCGCCCACCTGACTAAGTACTCACTCCACAATATGATTCCTTGACCTCCTTAGATTTACGAGTATAACTCAGAGTATTCTCTATAGTAACTGCTGACTCCACCAGATCTGTAAAAACATGTAATCTCAATCCTACCTCTCGTTCCCTAATCGCGGGCCTTAGACCCCTTTCAAGCCTCTTCGACTGCAGATCGTTAGTAGATATGCAGTCCTGAGCAAAGCGGGACAAGCTAGTAAACCTCGCCTCATATTGTACCACACTCATCGCCCCTTGGGTGAGGGAAAAGAACTCACAGTAAAGATTTCTCGAGGACTTAGGAAAGTACTTCTCTAAAAATACATTTGTAAAAGCATCCCATGTGCCTCCTACAGCTGTTCTAGCAGATTTCCATCATTTATGAGCATCACCACTCAGCTAGAATACGAAAAATGCAACCCTCAGGTCATCCTCGACTATCTGTAGTGTATCTAGAATCCTGGTCACAAGCTCCAACCATTCTGTGGCCATCTTGGGATCAGGATCCCTGACAAAGGTGGGAGGGTCATGACATCGAAACTCTCACACCACGATAGTCGCCCTCGGCTCCGGTACTCTCTCTCTCCCCCTAGCAGCCTCGGCTAGCTGACGGATGGAGCCTACCATCTCACGCAGCAAGTCTACCCCAATCTACAGGTCCTTAGGGAGCATTAGCATCCCCAACATCAGGGATTGGCATATCCCTTTGGCCTAAACCATAGCTACAGTCTCGACCACGGCCTCATCCTCTCTGTGTAAACATTGTTAGGGTTAGCATACTAAAAATCATGTTTTTAGTATTAAATTTTATTTTTAATAAAATTAATTTTTTTATTTTATGAGAATCTTTATGAGTAATGTATATATATTATTTCTTTAATATTATGCATGGGTATCCAATATTTTGTACAGTATTTAATCTGGTGTGTAGAGTATGCCTTGCACACAAAAGATTAGATTTTAGGTTCTTACGGAATATAAATTTTATGTTCACTGTTTAGATGAAAATAGATATACCATCGGTACCACTGTAGCACAGAGATTTAGTAGGCCTATCTTAGTTATGAGGAATAGATAATAGCGTCGTCTATTATTTCGACTCTCTGTGCTAATACATTTTGTGTGCATTGAACGGGACACATTGGGATAATTAATTTTATACTCACTATATAAATTAATTTATACCCCAAAATTATTATAAATAGTGCTTATGCTCTTAATTTTAAAATAATTATTGATTTACGTATATTTAAGATTCATTGTTTTGATTCATCAGAGGGTGCGATCTTATATGGGTCTTGTGAGACCCTGACCCGTTTTCTTTTTCAACGTCTTTCAACGCATTGTTTATCATTTTTTTACGGCATGTTTATATGCGTTTTGTGCAAGATCAGACTTAGATATACATGTGGGGTTGGTTCCTAAGCCCGTTGGGCGTTGTGGTGCAAATTTCAAAATTTTTTTTGCGAGCCTATAAATATATAGCTTTAGATATATTTAAAAGATATTTTTTCTCTCAAGCTTTTAAAAACCCAAGAAGCTCTACCATATCTCTAACTTATTAGGGGCCCGAGGCTCAATTTTCGACGATCAGACAGCAGATCTTTAGTATTCTCGTGGTAGGCTATACGCTTTCATTCGAATATAATTTTGTTCTGACGAAGTCTATTTTTGCACGTGGTTTGAGGCGTTGAGTTTTTAATTCAACGAGATAGGATCCTAGTCGAATGGGTCGACAGTAGGCTTGTTTAGTCGGCTGGGTTTAGGGGTTTAGTCGACTGAGTTGGTTCTGTGTTAGGTTTTCGATTTTCAATAGCTTTTCAGTCAACTAAATTATGGGGTTTAGTCGACTGAAGTGCTGTTGGGGTCGTTTTGGTTGTTTTGGGGGTCATGTTGTGGCCTCAAGTGTTTGGGTAGGGCTTGTTGTCGTCCTCTGGGGTTTTGGTGCATGGTTAGATGCGAGGTTTTGGTGCATGGTTAGATGCGAGGTTTTGGTGCATGGTTAGATGCAGGGTGTTGGTGTACGATTGTGTGCGTGGTGTTTGTTCATCGTTGGGTGTGGGATGTGTTGGGGTTTGAGGTTATTTTTCTAAAAAGGGGGTTTTGGAAAATGATGGTGTTTTGGGAAAACATTTATGAAAATTGAGTTGTGGGAGGTTTGGTGTTGGCCTTCGGGTTATGTTTTGTTTCGTACGTCGTTGCTCCTCCGAGTGAGAGGACAGGTCATCTAGGTGAGTGGATGTCATGACGGGTGTGTGGCATGTGATGTCGTATCGGGTGTGAGGCATGTGATGTCATACCGGGGTGTGTGGCATGTGACGTCGTGATGGGTTATGTAGCGGGTGGTGCCGTTATATGAAACGTAGTGTTTATACGTGATTTTATGTATTTAAAACTCTAGTTTTATTCATGCATGTAGTAGGATGGATATGTGGTCTTGATGTATTTAAAACTCTGATTTTATTGATGCATGTGTGTAGTGATGTGGACGAAAAAGTGGTCTGATGTGATATGGATGAAAATGTGGTCCAATCAACGTTAACTCGGGTTAACAATGGACGAAAAAGTTGTCCAACGAACGTTAGCTCTGGTTAATGATGGACGAAAAAGTGGTTCAATATATGTTAACTCTGGTTAACCATGCACATGTGCGTGGGAATCGAAGGGACGAAAAAGTGATCTTAATGATGCATCTATGTGAGGGTATCTGAAGGACAAAAAAGTGGTCCTGAAGAGGCATGTGTTGCGTATGTTGCACGTGGTACGTTGTGCGGGATGCATGTGTTGCATCGTGTGGGTGGAATTTGTTGCATGGTGAGTGTTGTACATGGAGCGTTGTATGGGTTGCGTGTGTCGCGTGAGTTGCATGTGTTGCATGGGTTAACTCTGGTTAGCTGTGTATTAGATGGAACTGTAGTCCTTCGGTGAAAGTTCGAAAAAATTCTTGTGTTGAGTGTGTATCATCGTAATATTGTAGAACTATTGTTGGGGCTTATGAGAGTCGATATGTATATATGTATACCTGTGCTGCATACATATACCTGCTTTCTTTTGAGGCTCGTGCAAGTCGATGTATACATATCCGTGTTGCATGTGGGCTCGTGAGAGTCGGGGCTCGTAGGAGTCGATCTTTGCATGTGAAGTATTGTAGCATATATGTTTGAATATAAAACCGTTTTCAAACTGTTTTTAATGCTCTTGTGAGTCATGATGTAAAACTATTTTAAACTTGTTTTGAGGCTCGGGCGAGTCGTAACATACATATTACTCTGCTAGCATGTTTAGCTTCTATTTCATGTTTGTTTAGTTTATGCTGAGCTTTAGCTTACGGTGTAAAATTTGAAATATTTTTTAAGTACCGGTCATGCAGGTTAATTCAGAGGTACCGGAGGGACGGAAAATTTGTAATCTTTCTTTTGTTTCTTTTGGACCATGTATGTTTATATGTTAGCGGTGTTGGAACCGTATGTAGTAAGCTTGAGGGTGATAAATATTTAATGTTGTATACTTTTATCTTGAGAGTAGAATATCGGGCTGGGTGTTGCCTTTTAGTTCTGTTTAGTTATTTATGGGTGTTTCACGTGGCGCGGAGTTTGGGGCGTGACAACTTGGTATCAGAGCTCTGAGTTCGAATACCTAAGAGCTATGGAAAGAGATTGTATCAGCTGGTGAAGTTGATTGTGTGTGCTTGATTGCATGTATTTAGATGTTTTGATAGCATGAGCATGATATCTTTATGAGTATGCGAATGTTGTGTACATGTGAGCATAGGGGTTGAACCTTAGGATTGATCAGTCTTGTCTTCAGGCGTTTGGGTTAACAAGCTTGGAAGCCAAGTTAGAAATATGTCTGGCCGACGTGTTTTCTGGCAAAGAATCGAAGTAGATTATCCAAATTGATGCGTCACTCTTGTTGATTCTCCTTGGTATGCGGGGTTTGTTTAGCATGAACCTATGTGACTATGTGTTAGCATACTTATGTGGTTAGCATTTATGTTCATGTGTGGTGCTGTGTTTTATGTTCTATTTTTCTTTCATAGAGGCGTGATATCAGCGAGGAGAGGACGAGGCCGTGGTCAAGGCCATAACTGTGGTTTTGGCTAAGGTAATGTGCCTCTCTCTGATGTTGGGGATGCAAATGCTCCCCAAGGACCTGTTTACCTGATAGGGTTGCTGTGTGCGCTGGTAGGCTCCATTGGCTAGCTGGTTGAGACCTCTAAGGGAGAGAGAGAGAACCTGAGTTGAGGGCAATGGTGGTAATGTGGAAGTTCAGGCGTCTTAACCCTCCTACCTTTGCTGTGGATCCTAACCCTACAGTAGCTATAGAATGGTTGGAGCTGGTGACCCGGATCCTTGATACATTATAGATTGTGGAGGATGATTTGCGGGTTCCTTTTGCTACTTTCTAGTTGAGAGGGGATGATCACGAGTGGTGGAGATACACTCGGAATACTGTGGAGGGCACGTGGGCAGCTTTTACAAGAATTTTTCTAAAGTACTTTCCGACTTCTTCGAGGGATTTGTACAGAGATGATTTTCATGCTCTCACCCAAGGGGCGATAAGCATCGTTCAGTACGAGGCTAGGTTCACCAGCCTGTCTCTATTTGCACCTGAGTTGGTGGGTACAGACGAGTTATGATGAAAGATGTTTGAGCGGGGTTTGAGGCAGACAATCAGAGAGCGAGTGGCAGCGATGAGGCTGTGTGTTTTCATAGAGTTGGTGGAGTCGACAGCGAGGATCAATAATACCTTAAGTAAGACTCGGGGTTCCAAGGAGATTAGGGCACCGCAGGGTGGGACAGAGGCTCAGTCAAGTGGACGCTCCAGCAAGAGGCAGAAGTCCTCTGGCCCTAATTTTCATCCGTCTGGGTCACGACAGCAATTTTCTGTACCAGCACCAACAGCGGCTTCGTTTAGGAGGCCAGAGCAGAGGGAGTTGATCTGTTACCGGTGCAGGAATCCTGAGTATCGTGTGGCGAATTGCCCACAACCGAAGTAGTCTTAGAGTTCGGTGCCAGTTTAGTTGTAGTAGAGGGGGCCGCCAAATTATTTTGGGTGTGGTTAGTCATGGAATATTTACTGGAATTGTCCTTAGGGAGGCAGTATGCTGAGCACGGCAAGTGCACTAGTCGTCTTGCTAGTGCAGGACCGACGAGGTTATCAGTAGCCAGTAGTGCAGACTTCTAGGGTGACAGACCAGGGTGCTTCAGTTCCGTCAGTATGACAGCCGACAGTCCCAGGTTATAGAGGACAGGCCAAGATGATGCAGGGCCGAGCATGTCCTCACAACTCCTAGTGCTTCCAGCGCACCCGTTGTGCCTGATGATGTAGCTATTTCTCTAGTGAGTAGACGTACTTTCTGAGTATGTAGACCTTAAGCTAGTATTCCTACCGATATGGGAGCATTGTGTTGCTTCATTTCATATGTTTGGGAGTTGGTGATGGACTCTGTGGGTTGTGTGCCGGGTATTGAGACATCGATTAGTGAGGACGTGATGTTGGGATGAGATGTAGATCCCGTGACTTTGAGGTATTTAGCCGTTGTTTAGCATGCTTAATCTTGTTTGATCGCATCCTAAGAGTGGTTTGGTTGACCACCTCTCGTACCTGTGTCGATTGTGATCGACGGGGGTTGTTTCTTTTTGACCTTGTGCTGAATTTCTAGAACGAAATTCCTTTAAGGGGTAGAGTTGTGAGACTCTAACTCGTTTTCTTTTTTGGCATCTTTCGACGCGTTGTTTATCATTTTTTTACGGCATATTTATGTGTTTTGTGCATGATCGGGTTTAGATATGCATGTGGGGTTAGTTTTTGGGGCTGCTGGGCATTGTGGTGCGAATTTAAAAATATTATATTTTTGCGAGCCTATAAATATCTAGCTTTAGATATTTTCAAAAGATATTTTCTCTCTCAAGCTTTTAAAAATCCTAGAAGCTCTATCTTTTCTCTAACTTCTCGGGGGCTTGGGGCTCGATTTTTAACGATCAGACAGCAGATTCTTAGTATCCTCGTGGTGGGCTACGCTTTCATCTGAACAAAATTTTGTTTCGATGGAGTTTATTTTTGCATGTGGTTCGGAGCGTCAAGTTTTTGACTCAACAAGATTTTCTTCCTAGACTCTCATATCTTACAAGGGTGCTACGTGTAATTATGTGTTTTTACCGGTTAAAAATGCATAAAAAATCAATTTATGTTTCAATAATCGGGTTTTGGTTCAAAACCATTTTGGTTGGATGGAATGGGATTTTGTTGTGTTCTTTTTGATGTTCCGTGGTGGTTTTGGGCTTGGGTAGCTCCGAGGATGTCGAAAGGGTGTTTGGATGCTTCAATTTTGGGTTTGAGAGGCCTGTTCTAGTGGCGAGGGTTGATTTTCGCTGTGGGTCAGTCGACTGACCTGGGTGGTGACAGTAGGCTATTCAGTCGACTGGGTTTGGGGGTTCAGTCGACTGAGTTGGTTATGTGTTGGGTTTTTTATTTTTAATAGCTTTTCAGTCGACTGAATGGTGGGGTTTAGTCAAATGAAGTGATGTTGGGGTCGTTTTGGTTGTTTTGGGTGTCATGTTGTGGCCTCAGGTGTTTGAGTATGGCTTATTGTTGTCCTCGGGGGTGACGTGCATGGTTAGATGCGGGGTGTTGGTGTACGGTTGTGTGGGTGGTGTTTGTTCATCGTTGGGTGCGAGACGTGTTGGGGTCCGAGGTTCTTTTACTAAATAGGGGGTTTTGGGAAATGATGGTGTTTTGGAAAAACATTTATGAAAATTGTGTTGTGGGAGGTTTGGTGTTGGCTTTCGGGTTGGGTCTTATTTCGTACATCGTTGTTCGTCTGGGTGAGAGGCCATGTCGTCCATGTGAGTGGATGTTGTGACGGGTGTATGGCATGTGATGTCGTATCAGGTGTGAGGCATGTGATGTCATACCGGGGTGTGTGGCATGTGACGTCGTGGTGCCGTTATGTGGCGGGTGGTGCCGTTATGTGAAACGTAGTTATACGTGATTTTATGTATTTAAAACTCTAGTTTTATTCATGCAAGTGGTAGGACGAATATGTGGTCTTGGTGTATCTAAAAATTTGGTTTATTGATGCATGTGTATATAGTGATATGAACAGAAAAGTGGTCCGATGTGATATAGACGAAAAAGTGGTCCGATGAACGTTAGCTCTGGTTAATGATGGACGAAAAAGTGGTTCGATATATGTTAACTTTGGTTAACAATGCATGTGTGCGTGGGAATCGGAGGGATGAAAAAGTGGTCCTAACGATGCATTTGTGTGCAGGTATTTGAAAGGCAGAAAAGTAGTCCTAAAGAGGCATGTGTTGCGCATGTTGCACGTGGTACGTTGTGCGGGAAGAATGGGTTACGTCGTGTAGGTGGCATTTGTTGCATGGTGAGTGTTTCACGTAATGCGTTGTATGGGTTGCGTGTGTCGCGTGAGTTGCATGTATTGCATGGGTTAACTCTGGTTAGCTATGTATTAGATGGGATTGTGGTCCTTCGGTGAAAGTCTAAAAAAATCTTTGTGTTGGTGTGTACCATCGTGATATTGTAAAACTGTTGTTAGGGCTTGTGAGAGTCAATATGTATATTTGTATACTTATGCTGCATACATATACATGTTTTCTTTTGAGGCTCGTGCGAGTCGATGTATATATATCTGTGTTGCATGTGGGTTCGTGAGAGTCGGGGCTCGTAGGAGTCATCTTTGCATGTGAAGCAATGTAGCATATATGTTTGTATATAAAACCATTTTCAAACTATTTTCAAGGCTCTTGTGAGTCATGATGTAAAACTGTTTTTAAACTTGTTTTGAGGCTCAAACGAGTCGTAATATACATATTACTCTGCTAGCATATTTGGCTTATATTTCATGTTTGTCTAGTTTCTGCTGAGCTTTAACTCACGGTGTGAGATTTGAAATATTTTTCAGGTACCGATCACGCATGTTGATTCGGAGGTGCTAGAGGGGCGAAAAATTTGTAATCTTCATTTTGTTTCGTTTGGACCATGTATGTTTACATGTTAGCGGTGTTGGAACCATGTGTAGTAAGCCTAAGGGTGATATATATTTAATGCTTGTATGCTTTTATCTTGCGAGAAGAACATCGGGTTAGGTGTTGCCTTTCAGTTCTATTTGGTTGTTTGTCGGTGTTTGACGTGGCTCGGAGTTTGGGGCGTGACAGGTCTATATTCTCGGTGACTTGAATAACAGTATTATTTATATGGTAAATATTAATTATTGACGGAATTCACGTTCAGAATAATCGAGATTGTTGGTCGATACCCCCTTAAGGAAGCTTATAAGTTTTTACCGAGCCAAACCCTGTGGGTAAATTTGATTATCCGGCGATCAAATAAGTTAAGCTGAAGGGCTAAAGGAATTTCAAGATATCAATTAAATTAAATTGTTAGTAATTACATTTAATTGGCGGGTATTGAAAATCATAACGTGGAGAGAAATGTTAAGTATTTAATAACATGAGCTCAATGCAAGAAGATCTTGACATTATGGGTCAGAATACAATTATAGTTCTTTAGTGGCGTAAACTGTAATTCAGTATTTTATAAAAATTGCAGAAACTCCTACTAGTTTTTCATAATTGCAGATACCGCTATAAGATTTATTTTATTGCGAAAACTGCTTATACGTGCCTGTGTTCTATTGAAAATCTTACTCATAATTACTCCACAGGTCTCTACTGTAACCCTATAAACATGCAGGTAGGCTGAACTAGTTTTATAACTTATCTTTTAAGACTAAAGTTGTCTAGGTTCCACCAGTACGAATTCTGAATGGATAGTAGTCCACCTTACATTCAAGAATTTCATAAGGAAATACAATAGAAAATCTGACAAGAGTTTCAACTCGAATTCAAATCCTAGTTGAAGATTCGACCGATAAAAATGTGTTCTTCTAAAATTAACTGTGATTGCACGGGTTTTATTTTGATCATTCGGCATCAAAAGTTTTATTTGGAGCCCGTTTCGGCGTTCGCCTGCCCAGTTAATTTTTTTCGTAAATCGTTTAGAAAAACAAAGAGTTTTGAAATTTTGCCTCCAACAATCGGTATCAAAATCGTTTTGTTTTTTGTTTACAGTTATAGGGGCCGTGTAGTTTTAGAACTATTATTAATTTTATTTTGCAGGCGTTTAAATCATAGTTTTATGATCGTAATTAATTTATGTTTGATTGAATGGTTTTGAATGATGATTATTTTTTTTAAATCACAGGGATTGATCGTGATAGATCGAATGTGATAACTAGTTTTAATGATTGATGTAATAACTAGTTATGACATATGATTGATGTAATAACTAGTTTTATATTTTTAAATATCTATTTAGATTATTTAAGAATATGTTAAATATCTAAGAACACGAAAAACAAAGGCGGCACCGATGGTGGTTACGGAATTTTAACGGGCCACGAATCACGATATGTTTTTTACGGGTTTTAAATAAATTTTTTGACGAATTTTCTATAATATTTATGCATTAAAAATGGTAGCAAAAATAAGTCAAAAACAACGAAAAAAATAATTAAAAATGGCCTGGTTCAACGGCAGTTTTGATGAATTTTTGGACCATTTTGAGACAATTTTTTGAACAATTTCTTAGGCATAAAATAGAAGCAAACATATCTTAAAATACTGTCTAAAAATCATAAAGAAACTGGGCCAAACAATGCACTAAACAGGCAGCAAAAAGCAGTTGTTTGGCGGCGGCAATCGACGGCCCTTCGGGGCTATTTTTGAGGTTTTTGTTACTATTTTCGAGGCATTATTCGAAGCATCATGTGAGTGGATATTTGAGCTATTTTTTTTATAAAAAAAACAGCCACCAAAGAAGCATAAAAAAAAGCCCAAACAAGGCACTGAAGTGGGTGGAGGCCTTGGCTGGGGAGCACAGGCTGTTCGGGCACTTTTTTTGGCACTTTTTTTGATTATTTTCGAGCAAATTTTTATGAAAAATATTTTTTTATTTTTATTTTTTGAGAGCTTTCTTTCAGTATAAAAATTGTCGAAAACGAATCTCGGATGAGGCGGCAAAAGCCACCTGAAGGTGGTGGCTAGGTGACGCCAGTGGTGGCCGACAATGTTTCTCTCTCGGGGCAGTTTTGGTCAATATTTTGATATATACAAGACTGATATGATATCTACTGATATATCAAAGAGTAACAAAAAAATCTTATGCAATCAAAACACATAATCAGAGACAAATAGAGATTGATACAACTTATTCTCTTTGGGAGACTAAAATGTTTTAGCGTTTCACTTCGATCATAAAATTAGGACATATGCATATCGTTTTTATATATATGAACTGCGTAGATAATTACTTATTTATTTTATTTATCCTGTTAATTTAATTAATTCAAAAATTCGATATTAAATTAAATATTTTGCAATGAAAAATAAAATTAATATTTTTAATTAAATAAAAAAAATTAAATATTTTATATTTTTTTGCAAAATATCATATTTAAGATGATTTTTTTAAAAATCAAATATCTTGAAAAAATGTATGAATTAATTTTGAATTTTGAATTAATTAAATAAAAAAATATTTAATTGAAATAAATTATTATTTTTCAAAAAATGTGAAACAAAAATAAAATAAATAAATACCTTTAATCACTACCTTAGCTGAAAAGTTGGAGAAAAAATTATGCATTTATTGAATTTTATTTGTTACGCATTTAAACACGAAAAGATGATTTGATAAATTAGAATCTTTAGAATCGTGTACATGGAAAGATATTTAATTCTTTTAAATCGTGTGTTTTTCAAAATTAATAAATTTATTTTAATTAAACGAATTTTTATAACCCTCAAAAATATTTTAAAAATCTAAGTGGGAGAGAGAATTTATTCACAGATAAATCCCGCGATCTCCATTACCAGTTTGTAGGCGATGCAATTAAACCCTGCGTGTCAACAGTAAGGCCTTCCTCCCCAGTAGACAGATTAATTGCGGTATTGCCAGTACAAATCTCCTTTAGAGATAATTCTGGATCATTATTAGTGTAGATCACTTCTCCATCTAAAGAGTTCGTTGCGAAACGATTAATTTGAGATTAGGTGATGGTTAACACTTAGCTATATATAATTGTATCATTTTCATTTGAATCACTGCTATTATATATTAGACCGAAATTATGTCAGTTATTTAATTTTACTTGGTAGGGTCAGTTGTTTAGATAATAAAATTAAAAGTAATTGACCTGCCTGGTCTTATAAAGGATAGTAAACGTCCTCCCATCGAGACATCATATTCTCAGGTTGCCAGGCTGCTGGCAATTTAATTTTAAAATGGTAGAGGGAACCAAATTAAAATAAATTCAAAGTGTTGCTCATCATAATTAACGGTTTTTTTTAATTATGTAATTCTCAGGATTAAAATAGTTTTCAACTCACTCGCTTTAATGCTCAAAGAAAATAAACTTACGGAACTGAATTTTATTGACTGAAAATGTAACTTGGATATAATTTTAACTACAAATAGTATTTTTTCAATACTAGATAATGTGTTTGTTTCTGAAAAAAGATTCTTCCTCTGAGCCGAAAGGCATGATGAAAAAAAATTTTAGAAATAGAGAGGCATGGTTTCCAAGGTAGTTAGTGGGCCATGAACTGGTGTAAAAAGTTAAAAAATAGTGTTTTCACTACAACCAGACCTGGCACTGAAAAAGTTATGTCTAGTATTTCTCAAAAGACAGAACAAATAGGATAATTTATGTTTACTGGTTGTGAAAACATGTTTAGCGGTGTTATCTACCAGTACCTGGTATATAGATATGGGAGTCACTAATTATGTATGCAATTCATTGCAGGAGTTCTAGAAAACTCGACAACTTAGTGATTGGGAGATTTATCTACATATAGGCAATAATACAAAAACAACAGCAGTTGCAGTAGGAGATGTCACTCTGTGGTTGTTAATATTGAGATATTGTCTTTATGTACCTGCCATTAGAAGGAACTTAGTTTTCGTTTCTAGATTGGCTAAAGACGGATATTTAGTTTATTTTAATAACTCTGTGGTTGTTAAAAATAATAAACGGGTTATCTGTTCTAGTACGTTGGTGGATAATTTTTATATTATTACTCTAATATCTCATACACTACAACTTACTGAAACGAATAATACATCTATATTACCATATAAGAGAAAATTTCCTTCTTTAATGAATCAAATATTTCTTTGGCACTTACGCTTGGGTCGTATTAATCTAAAAAAGATAAACAGACTGATAGCAGATGAACTTTTGAGTTCATTAGAAGTAGAGACACTTCCAGTCTGTGAATCTTTCTTAGAGGGTAAGATGACCAAGAGGCTATTTTCGACCAAATGCTATAGAGCTAAAGAACTGTTGGAGCTAGTTCATTTTGATGTGTGTGGTCCTATGAAAATTCGTGCTAAAGGTGGCTTTGAGTACTTCGTCAGTTTCGTTGATAACTACTCAAGGTATGGATAGATTTACTTGATGCACCGTAAGCCTGAATGCTTTGAAAAATTCAAAAAATTCAAGACAGAGGCGAAGAAGAATCTAGGTAAAAGTATCAAATCACTACGATCCGATCGTGGTGGAAAATACCTCTTCGGAGAGTTTAAGAACTACTTGTCATCAGAGAAAATTGCATCCCAATTGACTGTACCTGGCACTCCGCAGCAGAATAGTGTAGCAGATAGATAGAATAGGACTCTTATGGAAATAGTAAGGTCTATGATGAGTTATTCAGGTTTATCCGATTCGTTTTGGGGACTCGCTTTAGAGACAACGGATTACATTTTGAATTTGGTACCTTCAAGTCAATACCTTCTACTCCCACAGAGTTGTGGCCTGGGCATAAGCTTAGTCTGAAATACATTCGAATTTGGGGGTATCCAGCACATGTGCTAAAAGGGAACACAGGTAAGTTAGAATCGATGATAAAAATTTATTTCTTTATAGGGTATCCCAAGGGAACGAAAGGTGATCTGTTTTATAATTTTAAAGATCATAGGGTCATTGTTAGCACCAATGCCCGATTTTTGGAAGATGATTATATTATGGATAACAAGCCCAAAACTAATATTGTTTTGGAAGAATTGAGAGGAAATTCTAATAGAACAGAAGAACTAGTCACTGATATCTCATTACCTCGTTGTAATGGGAGGATTATCAGGACATGTGCAAATCAAGAACAGGGTGCTAATGCATAGGGTTCTGATGATGCATAGCGTGTTACTGTTAGTACACAGACATAGGTAGTGTTTCATCATAGTGGGAGAGTTGCTCATAAACCTAACCGGTATATGTTCTTGGAAAAGTCTTTTGATAGGATCCTGGCAGAACTAGATACCTAGTCCTGTAACTACAATGAAGCAGTTCAAGATAAATATGCAGATCTTTGGCAAAAGACTATGAATTCATAGATGGAATCTATGTATTCCAATCAGGTTTGTAAACTTGTAGAACCACCCGAAATGATAAAATCCATTGGATGTAAGTAGATCTACAAGAGGAAGAGAGGAGCAGACGGAAAGGTCAAAACCTTCAAAGCTAGGCTTGTTTCTAAAGAGTTCACTTAGAAAGAAGGGATCGATTATGAGGAAAACTTTTTGCCGGTAGCCATGCTTAAGTCTATCCAGATTCTCTTATCCATTGCCACATATTTTAATTACGAAATCTGGCAAATGGACGTCAAGCCAACTTTCCTTAATAGAAGTCTTGACGAGTGTATCTATATGAAACAAGCAGACAGATTCATTACAAATGACCAGGAACACATGTTGTATAAACTTAAAATATCCATTTATGGACTTAAGCAGGTATCGAGGTCTTGAAACACTCGGTTTGATCAAGCTATAAAGTCTTATGATTTTGATTAAAGTTCAGATTAGTCCTGTGTGTACAAGAAGCGTGATGAAAGCGTGGTAATTTTTCTAGTACTTTATAGATGATATCTTACTCATCGAAAAAGATATGAGGGCATTATCTACGGTTAAAGTATAATTATTTGGACAGTTCGATATGAAAGACTTGAAAGAAGCCAGTCACATCATTGGGATCAAGCTTGTGCGAGATCAGAAATAAAGGATGTTGGGCTTATCACAAGTAAAGTATATTGATGATATTCTTGCTCATTTTATCATTCACGATTCTAAGAAAAGGTTTATCCTTTCCAGGCATGAAATCACTTTATCCAAGGATCAGTGTCCTAAGACACTTAATGAGATGGAGAAGATGAAAGCAGTTCCTTATGCTTCGACAGTATATAATCTAGGGCAGACTGATATAATCTGCCCTAGATTATATTGTCTCCCATGTATGTTATACTTTGCACCAGACCCATATCTGCCTTGCCGTTGGCATGGATAGCAGATATCAGTCTAATCTAGGGCAGGAGCATTGAATTGCGGTAAAAAATATAATCAACTACCTAAAAAAGACTAAGAATTATATGTAGATTTACTAGGTAGATAGTCTAGTACCTTTGGGGTACATAGACTCAGATTTTTAGTCAGACATAGAGCTTACATCAGGAGACAATTTTGTAGATCCTTTACAAAGAGTTTATCAGTTAATACTTTTGATAGTTATGTAGAGGGCATAGGAGTCAGATATATGGCAACATAATTTTGAGTATAAGTGGGAGATTATTAGGGTTGGTATAGTAAAAATCATATTTTTAGTATTTAATTTTATTTTAATAAAATTAATTTTTTATTTTATAGAAATCTTTATGAGCAATGTATGTGTATCATTTTTTTATTGTTATGCATAAATATCTGATATTCTGTATAGTATTTAATTTGGTGTGTAAAGTACAACTTGCAAACAAAAGATCAAATTTTAGGTTCCTGCAGAATATAAATTTTATGTTCACAGTTTAAATGAAAATAGATATACCATCGGTACGACTGTAGCATAGAGTTTTAGTAGGTTTGTCTGGGTTATAGAAAATAGATAATAGCGTCGTCTATTGTTTCGACTCTCTGTGCTAGTACACTTTGTATATATTGAATAGGATATTTGGGGTAATTAATTTATACTTACTATATAAATTAATTCACACCCTAAAATTATTATAAATAGTGCTTATCCTCTTACTACTGAAATAATTATTAATTTGCGTATATTTAATATTCGTTATTTTGATTCATTAGAGGGTACGATCTTATATGGGTCTATATTCCCGATGAATTGGATAGCGGTATTATTTATATGGCGAATATTAATTATTGAAGAAATCGACATCCTGAAATATCGGGATTGACGATACCCCCTTAAGGAAGCTTATAAGTTTTCACTGAGCCAAACTCTACAGGTAGATTCAATTATGCGGTGGTCAAATAAGTTAAGCGAAAGGGCTTAAGGAATATCAAGATGTCGATTAAATTAAATTATCAGTAATTAAATTTAATTGGCAAGTATCGAAAATTTTAATGTGGGGAGAAATGGTAAACATTTAATAACAGGAGCTCAATGCTATATAGTCTTGAGATTACGAGTCAGAGTGCAATTATAGTTTTTAGTGGTGTGAGCTGTAATTCAGTATTTTATGAAAATTGCAAAAATTGCTGCTGGTTTTCCATAATTACAGATACCGCTATAAGATTTGCTTAATTATAGGAACAGCTGATACGTGTCTGTGTTCTACTGAAAATCTTACTCATAATTACTCCCCAAGTATCTGCTCTAGCCCTATATATATGTTGGTAGGTTGAACCAATTTCATAACTTGTTTTCTAAGAATAAAGCTGTTCTGATTCTGTCGGTATAAGTTATCGAATGATTATAGCCCACACTATATCCAAAAATTGCATAAGGAAATACAGTAGAAGATCTGACATGAGTTTTAACTCAGATTCAAATTGTAGTTGAAGATTCAACTGGTAAAAAGGTATTTATCTAAATTAACTTCAGGTGCACGAATTTTATTTTGATAGTTCGTTATCAAAAGTTTTATCTGGAGCTCGTTTTGGCAATTGCCCATCCAGTTAATTTTTTTTGTTAATCATTTGCAAAAACAAAGATCTTAGCAGTCTTGTCTCTAACAGCAACAACTACGAGTGTGAATTCTTCGAGTTGAAGTCTTGATTAAGCCTTCTACTTTATTCCCGGATGCGAGTCACGAATATAGAGTGGGCTAAGATCTATCGTGATCTTGAACCTACTAATCTAGCCTCCTAGGATTTACGTGAAAATCCTAATTTAATAATGAATGTAGTGTGGAATATTGGCTAGGGTTAGCATAACTGCATATATATGGAACTACAGTAGGAACTTATGGAGTAAATATGACTTGAGCTTCTAATGTAATTATGAAAACTCGTTTGCCTCTGAGACAATTTCATAAAAATATAAATTACAATTCATACCACTAAAGAATCGTAATTGCACTCGCAGCCATATTCTCAAAATCGATTATTCGAGTTCCTGTTATTAAATGCTTAATTCAACTTTCCACGTTAAGATTTTTAATACCTGTTAATTAAATTTAATTACTAACAATTTAATTTAATCGGCTTCTTAAAATTCCTTACGCTCTTTCGCTTAATTCATTTGACAGCTAAAAAATTAAATCTACCTGTAGGGTTTGGTCTAGTCAAAAGTTATAAACTTTCATAAGGGGTATCGTCAATCCCGAACAATCAGGATATGAATTCCGTCAATAATTAATATTAGCCAAATTCGTTATCCAACTCATCGAAAATATTAACCTGTAAAAGATCGCACCCTCTAATAAATCAAAATAACGAATACTAAATATACGTGAATAATAATTATTTTAGGATTAAGAGCATAAGCACTCATAATAATCTTGGGGTGTGAATTAATTTATATAATTAGTATAAAATTAATTACCTCAATGTGTTATGTTCAATATACAAAATGTACTAGCATAGAGAGTTAGAACAATAGACGGCACTATTATCTGTTCCTCGAAACTAAGACATGCCTACTAAAACTCTGTACTATAGCCGTACCGACGGTTTGTCCAATTTTATCTAAACTGTAAACCGTAAACTTATATTCTGCAAGTATTTTGGTTGGTATATTAAAAATTATATTTTTAATATTGAATTTAATTTTAATAAAATTAATTTTTTCATTTTATGAGAATCTTTATGAGCAATGCATGTGTATTATTTTTTTAATATTATGCATGGATGCCCGATATTCTGTATAGTATTTAATCTGGTGTGTAGAGTACGATTTGCAGACAGAAGATCAAATTTTAGATTATTACAGAATATAAATTTTATATTCCTAGTTTAGATGAAAATGGACATACCATCGTACGACTGTAGTACAGAGTTTTAGTAGGCTTATCTTGGTTACGAGAAATAGATAATAGTTTCGTCTATTGTTCCGACTTTCTATACTAGTACACTTTGTGTGTATTGAACGGGATATTTGGGTAATTAATTTTGTACCAACTATATAAATTAATTTACACCCCAATGTTATTATGAATAGTACTTACCCTATTAATTTTAAAATAATTATTAATTTGCTTATATTTAATATTCGTTGTTTTGATTCATTAGATGGTGCGATCTTATATGGGTTTATATTTTCGGTGAGTTGGATAGCTGTATTATTTATATGGTAAATATTAATTATTAATAGAATTCACGCCCCAAATGATCTGGATTGACGATACCCCCTTAAAGAAACTTATAAGTTTTGACTTGGTCAAACCCTGCATGTGGATTTAATTATTCGGCGGTCAAATAAGTTAAACGAAAGGGCTTAAGGAATATCAAGATGTCGATTAAATTAAATTATCAATATTTAAATTTAATTAGCGGGTATCAAGAATCTTAACGTGGGGAGAAATAGAAAGCATTTAATAACATGAGCTCAATGCAAGAAAGTCTTGAGATTATGGGTCATAGTGCAATTATAATTCTTTAGTAGTATAAACTATAATTCAGTATTTTATGAAAATTGCAAAAATCGCTCCATTTTTCTATAATTGCAGAAATCGCTAGTAGGTAAATACCTACTAGCGATTTCTGCAATTATAGAAAAATGGAGTAATTGTGTGTTCTATTGGAAGTCTTACTCACAATTACTCCCTAAGTCGGCTGTAGTCTTATATATATGCGAGTAGGCTGAACTAGTTTTAGATGATGATATTATATTTTATCTTTCAAGACTAAAATATATCGGGGATCTACCGGTACGAGTTCTCGATAATCCGTAGGCCACACTACGTTTGAGAATCGCATACGAAAATATGGTAGAAGATCTAACAGAAGCTTCAACTCGGAATCAAGTGATAGTTGAAGATTAGATTGATAAAAAGTATTCTTCTAAATTAACATTGGTTGTACGGGTTTTATTTTGATCATTCAACGTCAAAAGTTTTATCTGGAACCCATTTCGGTGTTTGCCCATCCAGTTAATTTTTTTTACCAAAAATCGTTTACAAAAATAATGATCTTGATAGTTTTGCCTCCAACAATTGGTATCAGAGTCATTTTGTTTTATGTTTACGGTTATCGGGGCTGGGTAGTTTTAGAACTATTGTTAACTTTATTTTGCAGGCGTTTTAAATCCCAATTTTATGATTATCATTTGTATTCATGTTTAATTGAATGGTTTGTGAATTATGATTTTTTTTTAATCACGGGGGTTGACCATGATAGATTAAATGTGAGCCTTCGGAACATAGGATCAATGTAATAGCTAACTTTATATTTTTAAATATCTGTTTAGATTATTTAAAAATAGGTTGAATCTGTCCAAGAACATGAAGAATGGAGGCAGTACCGGCGGAAGTTCGAATTTTAACGGGCCACAGATTGCGATAAATTTTTAATAATTTTAAATGGTTTTTTATGTGAGTTTTTTTACAGTATTTATATATAAAAAAATAGCATAAAAATAAGTCACAAATAGCAAGAAAAATTTACCAAAAGAGCCTAGTTTCGGCGGCAGTTTTTATGATTTTTTGAGCCATTTTTGGGACTATTTTTTTTAAAAAAAATTAAACATAAAATAGCAGTAAAAAATACCTCAAAATAGTGTCAAAAACAAAAAAAAAGGGACCAAAATCACAACCCAAATAGGTGGCAAACAGGCCGTTGGCAGCGGCGGCAGCGGCGGCACCCAGCGACAGCAGCTTTCAGGCAATTTTTTGACAATTGTTTTTGCTGTTTTCAAAATATTCTTTCGATAGAAAGATAGTACTTTTTGAGAGCTTTATTTTGATATAAAATACGTCAAAAACGGAGTTCGAATGAAGCTGAAACGGCCTCAGGAAGTTGGTGGTTAAAGGCAGTGGCGCGGCAGTCCATTTCAGGCAGTTTTCTGACAGATTTTTGAGCTTTTTTGAGAAGATTTTTTCATACAAAAATAGTACTTTTTAAGAGCTTTCTTTTGATATAAAGTACGTCAAAAATCGAGTTCGAGAAGAGATCGAAAAAGCTTTGGGAAGTTGGCAGCGTAGTGTTGTGACGGGCAACAACATTTTTGAGGTTCGGGCAATTTTTTGACCATTTTCGAGTAGTTTTTTATCAAATTTTTTTACATAAAAATATCATATTTTCAGAGCTTTCCAACGATATAAAACTCGTCAAAAACTGAGCTCGAATGAAGCGGCAGGAGCTGCCTGAAAGAGGTGGCAAGGCGGTGCCGGTGGTGGCTGGTGGTTGTCTAGAAATTTCTCTCTCCTCGGGCTATTTTGTTGTATATTCTGATATATACGAGACTAATATGATATATATTGATATATCAGATAGTATCAAGGAAGCTTGATGCAATTAGGATACTAAATCAAAGGCGAACAGGGATTGAAACAGCTGATTCTCTTTGGGAGACTGAAACACCTCAGTGTTTCACTTGAATCATAAAACTAGGATATATGCATATCGTATTTATAGATATATATGAACTGCGTGGATGATTGCATATCTGTTTTATTTATTCTGTTAATTTAACTAATTCGAATATTTGATTTTAATTAAAATATTTTGTAATAGAAAATAAAATTAATTTTTTTAATTAATTATTAATTAAATAGAAAAACTTAGATATTTTTTTTTTTAAAATATCACGTTTAAGATGATTTTTTTAAATTAGATATCTTAAAAAAATGTGAAAATTAATTCTGCATTTTGAATTAATTAAATGAAAAAATATTTAATCAAAATAAATTATTATTTTTTAAAAAATGTGAAACGATAAATAAAATAAATAAATTTCTTTAATCACTACATCAGCTGAAAAGCTAAAGAAAAAACTGTGCATTTATTAAATTTTATTTGTTACGCATTTAAATACGAAAAGATGGTTTGATAAATTAGAATCTTTGAAATCGTATACACGGAAGGATGCTTGATTCTTTCAGATCATGTGACTTTCGAAATTAATAAATTTATTTTAATTAAACAAATTTTTATAACTCTCAAAAATATTTTTTAAAAATCTAAGGGAGAGAGAAAATTTATTCACAAATAAATTCTGCGGTCTCCATCATTAGTTTGTAGGTGATACAATTAAACCCTGCGTGTTGACAGTAAGGCCTTCTTTTCCATCGGACAAATTAATTGTTGTATCACCAGTACAAACCTTCTTTAGGGATAATTCTGAATAATTGTTAATGCGGATCACTTCTCCATCTGAAGGGTTCATTGTGAAGCGATTGATTTAGAATTAGATGATGGTTAACACTTAACTGTATATAATAGTATTCTCTCTATCTGAGTAACTACTATTATATACTTGACTGAAATTATGTCAGCTATTTAATTTTACTTAGCATGGTTAGTTGCCTAGATAGTAAAATTAAAAGGAATTGGCTCGTCTGATCTTATGAAGAATAGTAGACGTCTACCCATTGTGGTATGCTATTCTTAAATTACCAGGCTGCTGGTGAATTTATTTTTAAAATGGTAGACGGAACCAAATTAAAATAAATTCAAAGTTTTGCTCATCATAATTAACGATTTTTTAATTATTTGATTCTCATGACCAAAATGAATATCAACCCACTCACTTTAAATACTCAAAGAAAACAAACTTACGGGATCAAATTTTGTTGACTGAAAAAGTAACTTGGATATAGTTTTAACTATAAATGATATTTTTTCAATACTAGAAAATGTGTTTGTTTCTGAAAAATATTCTTTCTCTGAGCCGAAAGACATGAAGAAGAAAAAGGTTCAGAAATAGGTAGACATGGTTTTCAGGGTAGTTAGTGGGCCACGGACTGGTGCGAAAAAGTCGAAAGGCAGATATTTTCACTGCAACTAGACCCGGGAATTGAAAAAGCTATGTCTAGTATTTCTCAAAAGGTAGAACAAACACGGCAATTTCTGTTTATTGGTTGTGAAAACATGTTTAGCGGTGTTATCTACCAGTACCTGGTGTGTAGATACGAAAACTACTAATCATGACTGTAATTCAATGCAGAGGTTCGAGGAAACCCGACAACTTAGTGATGGAAAGATTTACCTGCATATAGGCAATAATACAAAGGTAACAACAGTTGCAGTAAGAGATGTTACTCTCAATTTTAATAGAGATCGAGTTTTAATATTGAGATATTGTCTTTATGTACCTGCCATTAGAAGGAACTTAATTTTTATTTCTGGATTGGCTAAAGATGGTTATTTGATTTATTTTAATAACTCTGTGATTATTAAGGATAATAAACGGGTTATCTGTTCTGGTACATTAGTGGATGACCTTTATATTATTACTTCAATCTCTCCTACACTACAACTGATTGAAATGAATAATACATCTAATTTACCATATAAGAGAAAGTTTCCTTCTTTAATGAATCAAACGTTTCTTTGGCACTTACACTTAGGTCATATTATTCTGAAAAGGATGAACAGACTGGTAGTAGATGGACCTTTGAGTTCATTGGAAGTAGATGCACTTCTAGTATGTAAATTCTGCTTAGAGGGTAAGGTAACTAAGATGCCATTTTCGGCCAAAGGCTATAGAACTAAAGAACTGTTGGAGTTAGTTCATTCTGATATGTGTAGTCCTATGACAATCCAGGCTAGATGTGGCTTTGAATATTTTGTCAGTTTCATTGATGACTACTCAAGGTATGGATATATTTACCTGATGCGTCGTAAGTTTGAATATTTTGAGAAATTCCAAGAATTCAAGGTAGAAGCGTAGAAGCGTCTAGATAAAAATATCAAAACACTACGATTCGACCGTGGTGGGGAATACCTCTTTGGAGAGTTTAAGGACTACTTGTCATCAGAGGAGATTACATCCCAGTTGACTACACCTGGCACTCCACAGTAGAATGGTGTAGCAGAAAGAAGGAATAAGACTTTTATGGTGATGGTAAGGTCAATGATAAGTTATTCAAGCTTACCCGATTCATTTTGGGGACTCGCTTTAAAAATAGTAACTTACATTCTGAACTTGGTACCTTCTAAGTGAGTACCTTCTACTCTCATAGAATTGTGAACTGGGCGTAAGCCTAGTCTGAAACACATTCGGATTTCGGGGTGTCCAACATATGTGTTGAAAGAGAACGCGGGTAAGTTAAAATCGAGAACGGAAGTCTGTTTCTTTGTGGGGTATCCCAAGAGAACGAAGGGTGGTATATTTTATAACCCTAAGGATCAGAAGGTCATTGTTATCACCAATGCCTAATTCTTGGAAGAGAATTATATAATGGATGATAGGCCCAATAGAAAAATTATTCTAGAGGAACTGAGAAGAAATACCAATAGAACGGAATCGGAACCACACGTCACTGATATAAAATTACCTTATCGTAATGAGAGGATTATCGGAACTAGTGCAAATCAAGAATAGGGTGCTGATGCACAGGGTTCAAATTCTGCACAGCCTGTTACTGCTAGTATACTGACACAGGTAGTGCCTCATCGTAGTGGGAGGGTTGTTCATCAACCTGATTAGTATATGTTCTTGAGAGAGTCATTTGAAAAGATTCTAGCAATATTGGATATTGAGTCCTGTAACTACAACGAAGCACTAAAAGACAAAGATGCAGATCTTTGGCAAAGGGCTATGAATTCAGAGATGGAATCTATGTATTCTAATTAGGTATGGGAACTTATAGAACCACCCGAGGGGATAAAATCCATTGGATGCAAGTGGATCTACAAGAAGAAGAGAGGAGCTAACTGAATAGTTGAAACCTTCAAAGCTAGACTTGTCGCTAAAAGGTTCACTTAGAAAGAAGGGATCGACTATGAAGAAATCTTTTCACCGATAGCCATGCTTAAGTCTATCAGAATTCTCTTATCCATTGCTGCACATTTTGATTACGAAATTTGTCAAATGGACGTCAAGACAGCTTTTCTTAACGAATGTCTTGACAAGTGTATCTACATGATACAACTAGATGGATTCATTGTAAAGGGCCAGGAGCACATGTTGTGCAAGCTTAAGAGATCCATTTATGGACTTAAACAAGCATCGAGGTCTGAGAACACTCGATTTGATCAAGCAATAAAGTCTTATGATTTTGATCAAAATTCGGATGAGTCCTGTGTGTACAAGAAGCGCGACGGAAACGTGGTGATCTTCTTAGTACTTTATATAAACCATATCTTGCTTATCGAAAATGATATGGTTATCTAGGCAGTTCGATATGAAGGACTTGAGAGAAGTTAGTTACATCATTGGGATCAAATTTGTGCGAGATCAAAAATAAAAGATATTGGGCTTATCACAAGCAAAGTATATCGATGATATCCTTGCTCGTTTTAGAATGCAGAATTCTAAGAAAAGGTTTTTCTTTTTCAGGCATGGAATTACTCTATCCAAGGATCAGTGTGCCAAGACACTTGATGAGATAGAAAAGATGAAGGCAGTTCCTCATGCTTCGGCAGTAGGAAGCCTCATGTATGCTATGCTTTGTACTAAACCCGACATTTTCTTTGCCGTTGACATGGTTAGAGGATATCAGTCAAATCTAGGACAGGAACATTGTACTGGGGTAAAGAATATATAATCAAGTACCTAAAAAGGAATAAGGATTATATATTAGTTTACCTGGTAAACAGTTAGTACCTTTGGGGTACACAAACTCAGATTTTCAGTCAGACATGGAGCTTACATCAGGAGACAATCTTGCAGATCCTTTAGAAAGAGCTTACCGATTAAGACTTTTGATAGTCATGCAAAGGGCACGAGAGTCAGATGTATAGCAGTATGATTTTGAGTATAAGTAGGAGATTGTTAGTGTTGATATACTGAAAATTATATTTTTAGTATTTAATTTTATTTTAATAAAATTAACTTTCTATTGTATGAGAATTTTTATAAGCAATGTATGTGTATCATTTCTTTAATATTATGCATGGATGTTCGATATTCTGTATAGTATTTAATCTGGTGTTTAGAGTACGGCTTGCACGCAGAAGATCAGATTTTAGGTTATTACAGAATATAAATTTGATGTTCACAACTTAGATGGAAATGGATATACTATCGGTACGACTGTAGCACGGAGTTTTAGTAGGCCTGTCTTGATTACGAAAAATAGATAATAACATTGTCTATTGTTTCGATTCTCTGTGCTAGTACAGTTTATGTGTATTGAACGGGACATTTGGGGTAATTAATTTTGTACTGACTATATAAATTAATTCACACGCCAAGGTTATTATGAATAGTGTTTATCCTCTTAATCTTAAAATAATTATTAATTTGCATATATTTAATATTCGTTATTTTGATTTATTAGAGGATGCGATCTTATATAAGTCTATATTCCGGTGAGTTAGATAGCGGTATTTTTATATGAAAAATATTAATTATTGACAGAATCCACGTCCCGAATGATCGAATTTGATTCTACCCCCTTAATGATGCTTATAAGTATTGACCGCGCCAAATAAATTAAGCGGAAGGGATTAAGGAATATTAACATACAGATTAAATTAAATTGTCAGTAATTAAATTTAATTGACGAGTAGTAAGAATCTTAACGTGGGAAAAAATAGTAAGCATTTAATAACAGGAGCTCAATACAAGAAGGTATTGAGATTATGAGTTAGATTGCAATTATAGTTCTTTAATGGTGTGAACTATAATTCAGTGTTTTATGAAAATTGTAGAAATCGCTGTCTTTCCATAATTGCAAAAACCTCTCATAGGTATCTGTGTTCCACTAGAAGTCTTACTTATAATTACTCCCTAGGTCCTTACTGTAGCCATATATATATGCGGGTAGGCTGAACCAGTTTTAGATGATGATATTATATTTTTTCTTTCAAGACTAAAATATATTGGGGTTCTGTCGGTACGAGTTCTCGATAATCCGTAGCCCACACTACGTTCGAGGATCGCATACTGAAATACGGTAGAAAATCTGACAGGAACTTCAACTCGGAATCAAGTGGTAGTTGAAGATTAGATCGACAAAGGTATTCTTCTAAATTAATTTTGGTTGCACGGATTTTATTTTGATCGTTCAATGTCAAAAGTTTTATCTTGAGCCCGTTTTGGCGTTTGTCCATCCAGTTAATTTTTTACCGAAAATCGTTTACAAAAACAATGATCTTAGCAGTTTTGCCTCCAACAACAAGAACATACAGTCTGGTCTTCTGTGTGCAAACCGTACTCTACACACTAGATTAAATACTGTACAGAATAAAGGACATACATTACTCATTAAAATTCTTATAAAATATAAAATAATTTTATAAAATTAGAAAATAAAATACTAAAATCGACAAAATCTATAATTTCTTAGTATACAACCCTGACATATAGCACTTGTGTTATCATAGTAGATGACAACAGACTCTTGATCAAGACCATAATCAGACAATATTTGTTTCATTCAAAGCAATTGAATGCAACAATTTCCAGTAGCAATATACTTAGCCTCGACAATATATAAGGATATAGCATTCTGTTCCTTATTATGCCAAGACACCAAATTATTATCGATATCGAAGCAACCTCCTAATGTGCTTTTTCTATTATCTGTACATCCAGCCCAATCAACATCAGAAAAATCTACAACGTTAGAATTAGTATCTTTGGAGAACCAAATGCCAAACTCAATAGTGGAATTCACATATCAGATGATTCTTTTAACAGTACTTAAATGTGATTCCTTAGAATTTGACTGATAGCGTGTACAAATACCAACACTAAAATCAATGTCAATTCTACTGGTTGTATGATATAACAGACTCCTGATCATACTTCTAAACATGGTTTAATCAACATTTTGACCTTTTTCATCTTTTGATAGTTTCACAGATGTACTCATAGGGGCTCAAATGAGTTTAGTTGATTCTAGCTAAATCTCTTAACTAGGCCTTTAGCATATTTTAACTGTGAGATGAAAATTCCATCGTCAAACTGTTTAATCTGTAAACCTAGGAAGTAGTTTAGTTTACCTACCATACTCATTTCAAATTCCTTATGTATACATTCATAAAAAGAAATGAAAAAAGATTCACAAGTAGAACAAAACACAATATCATCAACATATATATGTGCAACCAAAATATCTTTCTTATCCTTTTTAATGAAAAGAGTTTTATTCACACTTCCTCCTATAAAATCATGGTTAACAAGGAAGGTAGTTGGACGTTCATACCATGATTGAGGGGCTTGTTTGAGCCCGTACAAAGCTCTTTTGAGCTTGTATACATGATTAGGATTGTGTGGATTCTCAAAGCCCTTTGGCTGTTCAACATAGGCTCTATGAGACCTTGACCCATTTTCTTTTTTAGCATTTTCAACGCGCGTTTAGTGTTTTCGTTGCAGCATGTTTATATACTTTTTGATGCATGTTCAGGTTTAGATATGCATGCAGAATTTATTCCCAGGGTCGTTGGGCGCTGTAACGCAGGTTTCAAAAAAAAGAAGATATTTTTGTGGCCTATAAATATCTAGCGTTATTTTTAAAAGATATTTTTAAAATTTCTCAGCTAAGTTTTTTTTTCTCTCTACCTTCTCTCTAACTTCTCGGGGGCTCGGGGCTCCATTTTCAACGATTCAACAGCAGATCCTTGTTATTGGCATCGTGGTCTACACATCCATCCGATCAGAATTTCATTCCGACAAAGTTTAATTTTGTATGTGGATCGAGGCATCGAGTTTTTAACTCATCGAGGTAGGATCCTAGACTCTCATGTCTTATAAGGGTGCTACGTGTAATTGTGCGTGTTTTTACCATTTTGAATTGCATAAAAATTAATTTTGTTCAAAGTTGGAATTTTGGGTTTAAAACCTATTTTTTGTTATTTTCGGTAGATGAAATCGGGTGTCGGGTGTTTCTTTCAAGGTCTTGGTGTTAAGAATAGGCATGTGTATGTCCGAGGGTGTTGGATGGGAGTTTGGAGGAGTTGAATCAAGGTTTGGAGGTTGAAACCCGTAGCTCGGAGGCAGTTTCCACATAGGGTAAGTCGACTGGATCTTAAGGGTCAGTCGACTAGACAATGTGTTTGGGCATTTCTGACGAGATTCCAGTAAGCTGTTTGGGTTGACTGGAGGGGGGTCCAGTCGACTAGATTTTGGGCTGGTTGTTTGGTGTTTTAGTGGTTGATTCCTTGGTTTCCAATTAGTTTCTAAAGGTATTCAGTTGATTGATTATGGGATTAGTCGACTGAAATACTGTTCGATTCTTTTTGGAGTTCAATTAGTCGTGTTGTGGTTTCGAGGATCGTGTCGTGATCTCGGGTGTTGGTTTAGGTGTCGTTCTCTGGAGAGACATCCATGGTGAGGTGAGGGTGTGATGCACGGTTAGGTGCGTGGTGTTTGTTCTTCATTCGGCGCGGGGCGTGTTTGGGCCCGTGGTTCTTTTGGGTAAAAGGTTGCATTTTTGTGAAAATTGTGGTTTTAAGGGTTTGGATTTAGCCTTTGGGTTAGGCGTGGTTTTGTGGGCTATTGGTCGTCCATGGGAGTGGATGTCGGGTTATATAGAGGGTGACGTCATAATATGAAGTTATATATGGTTATGTGTGTTTATAACTAGTTGTGCACATTTATAACTCTAGTTTATTTATATACGGATTATGTAGATGGATTACATGGCTTTGATATCGTTATGTGTAACGTGATTTTATGCATTTAAACCCTGATTTATTTATACATACGTGTATGGAATGGGTTAGATGAATATGTGGTTCGGTGAATGTTAACCCTGGTTAACAAGGAGTTTGTTGGGGCTGATGTCCCTCAGGAGAGAGACTGAGAATGTGCGTTTGTTGGGGCTGAGGTCCTTCAGGAGAGAGACCAAAAATGTGAATTGACGGGGCTGTGGTCCATCGGGTAAAGCCTGAAAAGGTATATAAATTGCATGGAATGCATTATGGGACAGATAAAATCAATTTTGAATTATTTTTAAAACTCGCATGAATTGCAATATAAAAACCGTTTTCAAATCATTTTTAAGGCTCCTATGACTCCAACATGGTTATTATCCTCGCTTTTTCTTGTATGTGAAAATCGTTTTGAATGCCTGAAAGAGAGTCTAAAATTATATCTCGTTTTTCTAGCATGTTTAGTTTATATTGCATGTGTTGTCTTGTTTCTGCTAAGCTTTGGCTCACGGTGTGGGATTTAAAATATTTTTCAGGTACCAGTCACGCAAATTGATCTGGAATTGCTGGAGAGGTGGAAGATCTATAGTCTTCGTTTTTTTCTTTTCATATCATGTAAGTTCACATATTTTTTCAGTATTGGAACCGTGTATTGTAAGCCGTTTGGCGGTTATATACAATGCATGTATATTTTATATTGAGAGTGTATTCTCGGGTTGGGTGTTATGTTGGTTGCTTGTGGGTGTATCATGTGGCCCAGAGTTTGGGACGTGACAGCTTGGTATCAGAGCTCTGGGTTCGGATACCTAAGAGTCATGGGAAGAGAGTGTATCAACGTGTGAGGTTGATTGCATGAGCTTTATTATATGTGTTTAGATGCTTTGATAACATGAATGTGTTAACATGTTAAGTATGAGAATGATGTGTATATCTGAGCGTGGGGGTTGAACTGTGGGATTGATTAGTCCTGCCTTTGGGCGTTTGGATTAACAAACTTATGAGCCAAGTTAGAACGCGTTTAGTTGACATGATTTCTAGCAGAGAATCTGAGTAGGTTATCCAGATTGACGTGTCATTCTTATCGGTTCTCCTCAATATGCGGGGTTTATTTAGCATGAACCTATGTGCTTGTGTGTTAGCATGTTTATGAGGTTCATGTTTATACGTTGCATCTTACGTTTTACGTTGCTTTCATATAGACGCAATGTCTGTGAGGAGAGGGTAAGGCCATGGTCGAGGCCATGGCCATGGTTTTAGCTAAGGGGATGTTTCTATCCCTGATGCTGGGAATGCAAATGCTCCCATTGGACTGATAGATGCGACGTAGTTGTTGCATGTGCTGGTTGGTTCTATCCAGTAGTTTGTTGAGACAGCTAGAGGTGAGACCGTTAGAGAGAGATGGGGAGTGCCTGAGGCAAGGGCTATAGTAGCGATGCGGGAATTCAGGCGCATGGATCCACCTACCTTTACTGGAGATCCAGATCCTATTGTGGCGACATAGTGGTTAAAGCTGGTGACGCAAATTCTTGATATGTTACAAATAGTTAAGGATGAGTTGCGGGTTTCTTTTACAACCTCCAGCTGAGAGATAATGCTCACCAGTGGTGGAGATATGCTAGGAACACCTGGGGGTCACATGCGCAGCCTTTACAGGAGTTTTTCTAGAGAAATACTTCCTGGCTTTGAAGAGGGATTTATACAGTGAGGAGTTCTATACTCTCACCTAGGGGGTTGTGGACGTTATGCAGTATGAGGCCAAGTTTACGAGCTTATCTCGGTTTGCACCGGAGTTGGTGAGCACAGACGAGCTGTGTTCGATGAGGTTTGAGCGGGGCTTAAGGCCAGCGATCAGGGAGCGGAGACAGCAGCGAGGGTTAAGAACACTATGACTGAGATTCGGGTTTCGAGGGAGGCCAGGACACCGTAGGGTGGAATAGAGGCACAGACAGGTGAGCGTTCCAGCAAGAGGAAAAGGTTATCTGGTCTTAGCTTTCAACCATCTAGATTACCACAGTAGTTCTCTGTACCAGCACCTTCAGTGGCTTTATCTAGGAGGCTAGAGCCGGGGGAGTTGATTTTCTATCAGTGCAGGCAGCTTAGACATTGTATGGTGGATTGCCCACAGCTGAGGCAGTCCTAGGGTTCATGGATTCAGTTACAGGGGATGGAGTTACAGATTTGTTATGGATGTGGTCAGACGGGACATATTTACAGGAATTTTCCCAAGAGAGAGAGTGCGCTGAGTACAGTGGGTACACCAGAGGGTTCATTTGTGCAGAATCGACAGCAGGATTCTGTCGTTTTGACTTCCTGAGCGACAGATAGGGGAACTTCAGTTCAGTCGGTACGGCAACCAATAGTTCTGGGTTTTGGCAGACAAGCCAGAGCGACATTGCCCCGTGCGTATGCTCTCATAGCTCCCAATTCTTCGAGGGCATCGACTGTGCCTGATGATGCAGATATGTCTTCAGCGAGCAGAGGTACTTTCTGAGTATACAAATTTTGAGCAAATATTTTTACCGACACAGGAGCTCTGCATTTTCTTTGCTGCATTTGTTTGGGAGTTGGTGATGAACTCTATGGGTGGTGTGCTATGTTGAGCCAGTGGCTGGTGAAGATGTGAGGTTGGGGTGAGTTGTAGATCCCGTTTCTTTGAGATAGTTGGCCATTGTTTAGGGTGTCTGACCTTGTTTGACTATATCCTACGAATGGTTTGGCTAATCATCTCGTATACTTGTGTCGATTGCGATCGATGGTTTGTTTTCTTTTGACCATCTGTTGAATTTTTGGGACAAAATTCCTTTAAGGGGGGTAGAGTTGTGAGACCTGACCCGCTTTCTTTTTTGACATTTTTTGACGCGCATTTAGTGTTTTCGTTGCAGCATGTTTATATGCTTTTTGATGCATGTTTAGGTTTAGATGCATGCAAGATAAGTTCCCGAGGTCGTTGGGCGCTATGACGCAGGTTTCAAAAAAAAAATGTTTATGTGACCTATAAATATCTGGCGTTAGATATTTTCAAAAGATATTTTCAAAACTTCTTAGCTAAGTTTTCTCTTTTTTCTCTCTGCCTTCTCTCTAACTTCTCGGGAGCCCGAGGCTCGATTTTTAACGATCTAATAGTGGGTCCTTGTTATTGGCATCGTGATCTACGCATCTATCCAATCAGAATTTTATTTTGGCAAAGTTTAATTTTACACGTGGATCGAGACGTCATGGTTTTAACTCACCGAGCTAGGATCCTAGACTCTCATATCTTATAAAAGTGCTACGTTTAATCGTGCGTGTTTTTATCGTCTTAAATTGCATGAAAATTGATTTTGTTCAAAGTTGGATTTTTGGTTTTAAAACCTATTTTTCGTTGTTTTCGGTGGATGGACTCGGGTGTCGGGTATTTCTTTCAAGGTCCTGGTGTTAGGCCTCGGCGTGTGTATGTTCGAGGGTATTGGATGGGAGTTTTGAGGCGTTGAATCGAGGTTTGGAGGTTGAAACTGATAGCTCAGAGGCGATTTCTACGTAAGGTAAGTCAATTGGGATTTTGGGGTAAAAAATAAGGGAATTCAAAAGATATTTTGAAAAATATTTTTACACCTTAAAAAGCAAATTTTGAAAATTAGTTTTTATTAAAATAGAGTCGCCACTTAGTTTTTGAGAAAAACTAAGAAAAATAAAAATGGTTTACCAATCTTTAAAACATTAACCCAAGAAAAAGGGTTCAGGAGTTAAGGTACGAATCGAAAAAGTATTAGGCACCCCGTTCGTCCAACCGTAAGTTGGCCTCTACTAATCATTATTGGTTCTTTACTAGAATTTCTCAAATGCATGCACATAAAGAAAATGGAGGTCAATAGAGAACATCTAAAATTAAATACGAAAAATACATAAGATACGTACATAGCACTCCAAATTAGAGCAAATAAAAAGGGTGAAATCCTAAGTTCTAAGGCATGCACTTTCTACCTAAAGGACACATGAAATATTCTCACATGCAATATTCACAAAAATAAGCTAACTATTGTGGCGTTAGGATTTGGGGGTTAAAAATGAGAGAATTCAAAGATATTTTAAAAAATATTTTAAACACCTTGAAAACCAAATTTTAAAAATTCCTTTTGTTGAAAATAGAGTTACCACTTAGTTTTTGAGAAAAACTAAGAAAAATAAAGTTGGCTACGAATCTTGAAAATGTTAACCAGAGAAAAAGGGTTCAGCGGCTAAGGTACGAATCGGGAAAGGTGTTAGGCACCCCGTTCGTCCAACCGTAAGATTGACCTCTACTAATCATCATTGATTCTTTAATATAATTTCTCAAATGCATACAAATAAAAAAAATATGGTGAAGAGAGAACATCTAAAATCAAGTATAGAAAAATACATAAAATATGTACATAACACTCCAAAACAAATAAGTGTCAAAAGAAAAATCCTAA